>JASANE010003264.1:0-10894 GCA_030248225.1 Trileptium ribeirensis | reverse complement strand
ATGTTTTAATAAACGAGTCTCACGGTGATTTGAATGACATGCCATTTCAAATCACTATAAAATTTTCGCGACAACGAAAGGTTTCAATTAGAAATGAATATTCATAGCTCCTGCTATTTACCTTAACTCATTACATAAAATATAAAAACTTTATATTCATACAATTGATGAAAAATTCAAAGAAATATTTTGTGTGTTAATGTTCGTTGTTACCTAGGATAATGCAGCGTGCACATTATAATGTCCACGCTGTTTGGAACTTTTGTCACCCTGTAGTCGCTACCGTACCGTATAGACAGTCAGGGTGATACCATACTGTGTAATGTACTACACACCCCTAGCTACTACATTTTATCTTGACAATGTTGTACATACCCCTATTAGTCCACTGTCCTGTGTAGTTTTTTTTATAAATTTACGATATTTGTATCTGGCCCATATGAACATTGTTCAAATAATTCCGAGCACTGTCAATAAAACTACCAGAGGACACGGTGTGCCCGACACTGTCGAGAAATGGTAATACGCGTAACTAGCTACCTTTGAAAAATATTATTAAAAACATGGTGGTGTCTAAGACACCCTGTTGTTAACAGTGTGCCTGACACTGTGCGGTGTACATACGTTCCAAACGTTGGGGGCGTTATAACGTGACCGCCGCATAAAGCTAACTGTAAATTTGAGTATATAAGTACCTTACGGTTGTCTTGCCTAACCTTACACCAAACCAGCTTATTAGCTTATTATTACATAGGGCCGCAGAATTTGGGCGTGTCGTTAAGAATCGTGGTGGGCCTACGTTAGCTGAAGGTCGCGTTTTGTAATGAAGTTTACGCCTTGTTTTGGTTTTCGAAATGAAAAAAAATATTTTCCCGGATTTTGCAACGAAAAATGGTTCAGCTTTGGATCGTTTACTATACAAGTTTAAAAAATAAAAAATTATACCTTATTCAATTGCCGTAGTTTGTTAACTATTATATACAAAGTATAACCTTCGAGATTTACTTTCATAATGGAACCTTAACCCTATCATTTTTGGTTATGCCGTAAAGCTAAAGTAGGATCCCTGCACCAATGTCTGAATGCACTTTATCTTTTATGAGCTAAAGCCTAGCGATAGAATTGCATATTTCTGCCCAGTCAACATAAATTATTTTAGCTTTTCATGTTAATTTTCAATAAAATGATTTCTAGAATTTCCTTTGCCAGGCTAATTAAATCACACAGCGTAATGCAATGTAACGTAACAGTGTATTGCAACATATGAATATGGTATCGAAATCATGACAAGGTTCCCGAAATGAAAGTGAGGTTTTATGATAATTCGTTTTTTTTTAGTTCAGTTTTCTTTCTGATACGTTTGCTATGTCACATTCAATGCATTTTACTCAGCCGGATCAGAAACAATATGTCATATCGTGGCGTCTCACTTTCAAAGAATCACTTAACCTGAACGGTAAAATACTAGTTGGTAGTGGAACCACATTTGTGAGCGGAGCTTGGGCTGTGGCATTACGAATGTACTCAATTTTATGTTCTTGTAACTTGATTGCATAGGGCATAGGGCTTTATCATTGGTAAAAATATTATATTTGAATTCTTCGACTCAAAAAACCCTATAATGGTTTGATCGAAACGATTCTATTTCAATAAATAACACAAATATTGCAAAATTCTCTATTTTAGCTGCATAAGCTTAACTAATTAGCTAATTACTAATTAACCACTCAAAATTTTTTAATCCCAAATATCAGGTGCGCACTCTGACATGATAGGCTTTCAAACAAAAAAGTTTTTTTTAAAATCGGTTCAGTGGTTCTTGAGATCCGTCGGACTGAACGACGAACGAACGAACTAACGAACGGACGGCCATCGACCTTTTTACTCCCAGACAGAAAATAAAAACGCTTCACTTCGCTCCGCTCAATTAATTTTATCTTACTGCATAATACAAATATATAAAGCTATCTATTAGTATGAAATGCTTCACTAAGACGTTGATTCAGGGTAGTTAGTTTTGTTTTCTTGGATATTCGGCATAAATCATGAACACTCTGCAAAATGAACACCAAACTATCATACGATAATTAGATGCCTGCAACCAATAATTTTTTGTGGTAGCACTTATGGTAGACGTAGGCCACGTAAATGATTAACAGTACACGGTGATATTAAATTTGCCAGCTATTTTTCATCGACGACTAGTAAAATTAGAATGATTCAGGAACATGATATTTGCTCGGAACAAGGAAACGTTGCCTTAATTTTCGCTGAAACATCTTATCTTTTCTAACATTAGCTGTTTTGCTGAAAGACCATATATATTTATCTATATGATCAATTATCATTTATAAATCATTCAGGGCAAAGTCGTCTGTATTTCGCTAACGTTAATCCAAACACTTTCACATGCCAAGAACTTGAAAAAACATAAAACCTTATTTTTATCTCCAGTTGTGTTTCGTTTTCACATTCTGAACCCAAAGATTATAAGTCATGCTTTACAAATACACGTATACCATAGATATTCGAGTAAACTCGAAACGGAATCACAAATTATAGCTAATAAATATGTAAAACAAAATACTGATTATTTGGGTAGCATTATTTTTGTGAAATGGATGTTGCAATTGTATAGATACCGTGAAAATCGCTCCTCTCCTAATGATTTATGCATTGTAAAAATTTGCGCCTAATTTGCTAAGCAATTCCCTGGATACACAGAAACCAACTACAATTCCGTGGTATTTGTAGCAAAATTAAACAGCTTTAGTTACATTAATATGTTGCCTTGGGACACTGCACCGCTGTCACTACAATAATTATGTTGTGCCATGATTTTAGGCACTAAAAATTCAGATTATACTCTGCAAGTTTATTCAAGAAAGCTAAATGGTAGATGAATTTCGGACCTTACAAATAGCTAACACTAATTCTAACCCAAAAGTACCCAAAACTATGTGTGATTAAAAAAGCTTCCCATCCTTAAAAATTATTTTAACCAATTTCGTCATTCGAAAACCCGCAGACATTATACATAAAGACAAGCCAACTTCTCAATCCTATTACAATAAAAGCTTGTGTAAATATGCCTTAGTGTGTACGTTGATTAAACATTTGCTATTATCAAATCAATATCGAACATGTAAAAGAAATTTAATTAGCGCATGAGTAGGTATTCCATAACTGTAATCGAAGTAAGCGCTGTGTCATGCCTGGCCTTCCGAGTACACTTTCAATCTTCTACTATATGTTCATCATTAACGACTTAATTAAAAGCGCTACTTGTTGAAGCCTCTAGTCGGCGGTATATTACTTTGTCGGGTTTGATGATTTCCTTTCTGCAAAGCTTTGTCTTATTGAATCTGAAATATGATTGCGTAATTAGTCTCAGCGTACCTACGGTATGTCTACAGTAAGCGCAAGGTAAACCTACATCTTAAGACCTATTTTTCAAAAGTAGAAAACGGGGCATCAACTTGCGTGCCAAGCCTAGCCTAGTTCATATCCTTCAGGCTTCGACATTGTTTTAACCTTTTGTCTGATTGTAACCTTTCTCAGTTTTAACCTTATATATATATATGCCTTTCCTAGCTGTATTACAAACCTGCCCCACATGTTAATAATTAACCGAAATTTTGCCAATACGACCGCTATAATTCATTACTGGGCCTGCTGAGCCCGTATAGTAAAAGCAAAGTGATATTTAGAATTTATCAGGTAGATGTCATGTTTATAGTCATGACAACTAGTATAACTGAGCGGTCTAGTTTCCATTTCTTTGTGCGGAACCGTTTAAGGTTTAAAGGAAAGCAATACGATAAGGCGACATTACTAGACTCAAGCTTATTCATATCGCGAAATATGAATAACGGACCAGCACGAACGGTCCCTACGTGTTTTGTATCACAAATCGTACCTTTTACATACGGTAACTCGTGATCTGTGCGCGGATATCGGTTTTGAGATAGTGAACTGACTTGACAAAAGGACAACGCAGGTTTACGTACTTAAGCGGACTCATGTATTTGGCTTAGCCTAAGATCACGACACGACTTGAACTTTACACTAAGACTAAAGCCGGAAGACTGCTGATCCCTGAACCTTCCCATCAAGCTGTTAGTTTTTCTTACGTTACGACGTAGCTGGATATAAAAATTTGTACATATTAAGGGTGGTTAATTTTGTTAAAAATGCAAAGGCGTCTTGAGATGTTCAAACTATTCGCCTAAATTTTGATCAAATTTGATCAAACTTAGACCAAATATCAGTCAAAATTTGAAAGCACCTTTTCGCATTTTTGATGAGTTCGAACCTGTAAACATCGCTCAAGCTTTTGTAACATTTATATTAGCTAAACAGGGACAAGAAACATATCTTGAAAATTTTGGAGCTCAGATTTTGAGGTTTAACGATTAGCCATGTTTTTATTATATATTCCAGTCTTGATCGTAATTTTTACGTTTGAATTAACCTTAACTTCCCTTTCTTAAACTATTTTGGTAATAAAACATTTTTATCACGCCTGTTTTGCTACTATCAAGGGCTTATAATGACTGATGACCATTGTCACAACATCTGGAGTTATCACAGCCCAGCAATCAGGGTACCAACATCTGTTCTACTTGTGTCCAATATTTGTAGCGTTTTACGCTCATTAAATAGTTTCAGAATTCCACAAGCCGCTAACGGTATTATAATAATATTTTTGGTGTTTTGTAACTGCAAAGCACCAAATATAATGAGTGGTTTCAATATTCTGTAAACCTAAATCTCTTTGTTTTGCTTCAATATGACCCACATTTATGCAACCATATTGTCGTGCTCAAGCTCTACTAAATTGACTCAGACCAAACCGTTTAAGTTATAGATGTCAAAGGTCTGTCGGCTTATGGGGGATACAATGCCTAGTGGGTTCCTCTGAGCGAAGTCATCGGGGGGGGGGGCATATTTCTGAAAGTTTCATGAATTCAAAATTGTTCCCATAAACACCCGATTTGTCCCAATTTGCGATTAATTTTTCCTGATTTTCCCTATTTTTTACCAGTTTTACTTCAATTTTTGCCACTTTTCACCCTATTTTTTAATTTTCGATAAAATTCTCCACGCACCTGCGACGCTCGGCGGTGGGGTATGCGGGTGGGGCACGGGGTAGCGGAACCTTCGGCGGCTGGGGAACAAATGTGGCTCGCTCGGATCTGACCCCTGGGGGTAACACAGTACCCATATCGACACTTATGATTTAAGTGATTATATTAAATTATAGCTTGACATTGGAATAAAAATAATTTTGGTACAAATGTAGTTACACTCTTACTTTTGTTAAACGCAAAAAATAAAGTATATATTAACAATTCCAGATATCTCACTTCGTAATACAATTTTTAACATTGTATCTTATGTTTGTGGTTGCACTGGCAAAACCAGGATTTTACGGAAGGGGATTCTGGGGCTGTTCATCCTACTCCATCCCCTTTCCCGACGCGCCGCACCCACCCCCCTCCCCAAGGCCGCCCTTCGAAGAGCTTTGACTTATGCAACATTGGGGCATTTTTAGTTACTCACCTGGCCTGCCACCCCACCGAGACCAAGTAACTCCCTTACCTGTCGGACCATGGGCGCCAGTGATGTTTCGCTAGGGTGGATCCGACCCAAGGATCCTCCCTGGATTCGCCCTAGTGTGGTTGGTTTATAAATTGATAATCTGAAACAAGTAAACGCCACGTGAATCTGATTTTAGATTTATATATACAAAATTTTAAGTACTACTTTAAATTGATCTTGTCTAACTGAGATAAATGTGTAACTATTTTTAGCTTCTATTATAAGGTCTCTTTTAGCCAAATTGGGATAATTGGTTGCGTCTGTCAACAGTTCTAACAACAAGGATGTATTTGAACAGAAATTAGACTTCCTTGCTGTCATAGCCTGTATGGGATAGTTTCAAAATGTTTACTCCCCAATAAGAAACATTTAAAAGTTAACATCTGTTAAAGTTGAAATTTTGCTGCGAAGTTTACTATAATGCAGCATACTCGACAGTTCAACCCTTGTGACGTCGCACACCACTTACTGGTCGGCCAATGCCACCGCGAACGGCTAATAGCTTCCTCGGTAGGCCGAATACCGACCATCCATGGACCCGTCTATCCCGTTGGGACGTCAGACCTCGTGCATGTGTGCATTAGATGCTATTACAATACTAATCCGAATTTATTTCGCTGATCGTAAAGCATAGTTAAGATACATTTGTGCGGGAGCCTGTTGCTTAGCTGTGACTTGGCCACATTTATGAGTCGCACAGATAAAGCTACAAGCTCAACCGGACTTGAAAGAAAGTGCGGCGGAAGGACGCGCGGGGCCTCGCCCCGCCCTGATATTTCATTCCCTCGTGGGTTGTACATCGACGAAACGCAACAGTTCGAGTGCCACGCAGGTAATGCGTGGATAAGTGGAAGTTCGTAACGGCGACATTAACGTAAAGAGCGCGATACTAAGCTCAAAATATAATGAAGCTATGGTCGACTAAAACATTTTCAACATTTCATCTGAGTACACATATACATAGAATATTTGGATCATTTCTAAAACGCTTTTTACAACAAAGATGTAACGGACAATAGCACGGTTATAAGCTAAACGATAGCTTTACCATGATCAGTCAGTGGTCGGACATTTTTTTGTGTTTGATCTCCCATATTAACTTAGTTTGGAATCAAAAATATTATGAGATATCCACAAACGAATATTTCAAAATCCGCCATGTATAACAGCCGACACTGTAATACCTGGAAGCCATGGCTTAGGGTGTAACGAAATTGTTACTTGTACCTTGACCATAATCCATTTTAGTGTTTATGGCTTTAGGATAAGTGCCTAAGTGCCATTTCTTTGTTCTATACATAGACCCCGACACAAATTTTTTGGGGTGGAGACTTCCAACCCCCCCTCCCAGTTTTGCAGCACTATCTTCTAATGCATTCATTAAAATTAATATTTTAAACGCGTAACCCAAAGTCGCTTGGGGATTGCAGTGAAAAATTTCTCAACTTCTGAACACTAAACGGACGCTACAAGTTTTTTCACCTATCGATTGGTCCATATCACCTTCAAAAAATCCAGAGCTTCAGACAGAGACCTTCAGATGGGAAAAGTACAAATTCAATGAGTGCGCCTTTGAGTGAGTGTTATTTTTTCTTCACAACAGAAATTGGCGCACTGAGAACAAACATTACGCGATGGCCCCAACGTCAAAATCTGGAGCCCTCCGGAAAGCAATTGGTCTTGCAAACAGTCGCCTGAAAACCAACGTGCAAAACGCAGACAAACTTTTGTCAACTAAAACAATGGGTCTTGATTCTGATGCGTGTCAAGAGTTTGCCTATGACGTTACCGAGATCACGGCACGAATCAAGGCATGTATTTCGACGTTAACCGAGAAAGATGAACATTGGTTGACTCTGATCGCCCGTCTCGATGATATTGTGGTGACCGTGGAAAAAGAATTCTATACAAAAGTAGCTGTTGATTCTCCTCGTGGTTATATGGTAACAATAGAGGAGGCAAAGGAAACGATTTGTCAGCTAGAGCGGAAGGTAAATGATGCAAACTTCAAAGAGCAGTTCGCGTAACCAGTACAGTTGGGGGTGATACTGTCCATTTCACTCCAGCTACGGAAACTGCCAAGTTACCAAAGTTGCAATTACGCTCATTCTCCGGCGACTATTTCGAATTTGTGGAACATTTTTCGAAAAAATGTTCATGAGCGTCCGATAAGTTCAACAGAGAAGTTTTCATACCTCCGTGGGCAACTGAAAGGAGTTGCGCTACAATGCATTGATGGAATAGCAGTTACTGACGATAATTACGCAATCGCGATGGCAGTGTTGAAAGATTGCGTCGAAAGATCAACGACTCAGTTGGTAAGCGCGTTGTATTGTCAGCTAAAAAGGCTGCCAAGAGCTGGCGATCGAGTCTCCGATCAGCAGACGATATTTGACGCCTGCGAAAAGATATTCCGCCTGCTTGAAAATGGATGAGAGGATCCTAACGCAAACCGTTCACTGGTGCTAGAAATCATTGGAAAGTATCCTTCCTCTATTACTCGCGATTTGACGCGGCACCACAACGTGGGCTCTCATTCCTCGCTACAGGAGGTCCGCAATGCACTACGAGCACATCTAAAACAGTCTGAGGACTTGGCTGAATTGATTAACGATCTAAATCCGTATTCAGTTGCGACAAGTAAGACGCCTCCGAAATGTCGTGGCAGTGTTGATTCTGTAGCGACGGAATATAGTTCACAACAGGACAATGGCATAGAGGTAAATCCACTGTTAATGACCTCTACCTTTACTGCCGCTGTGTCACAAAAAGATGACGTGCGTACCAGTGGAACTAAACCGCGGAGACCCTGTGTATTCTGAGAAGCAATGCACTTCAGTTCAGATTGTCAGAAATATGCCACCGTCAATCAAAGACGAGAACGTCTTCGAGTTCTAAATCGGTGTTTTCGGTGCATTAGTGGAAATCATGCTGCAAAGTCCTGCAGCATGTCGGATCGGCGAATATGGTGTTTCTTCTACCGGGCATCTGGCAAACACCCGTCGCCGTTATGCCCTGTGCGATATGCTGAACCAACAGAATCAAAGGCAAGCGTAGGGGCTGGATTACTTACCGTGAATGCACAAGCGCTGTTGTTAACTGCTTCAACGGTGGCTTCAAATCCATGTACTGGCGAGCGTCGTAAATTTCGATCCCACAGATGTTATATCACCGCCGATATCGCCAAGTTGCAAGGTCTTCAGGCTGGTGCCGATGAGCCTATCCATGTAGCAGTCTTCGGTACAACCAGTACGTTGTCGCTTGCGTCCAGATAGGTGAACATTAGAATACAACAAAGCGATGGGACAAACGTTCATGTAAATGCCCATACCACGCCGATTATTACCAGTTGCTCTATTACGGCCAGCATGTTATTAGCTGAGGATAATGAAACGATTCAAGGAATTAAGTACGCCTTAGCCGATCATGTTAACTGTCATAATGGAACAATTGATGTCCTTATTGGATCCGATTATTTTTGGCAATTCTCGCATGACAACCGCAACTGGTTTGTACGTCATCCCATCAACAGTTGGTTTATTACTCAGTGGCCGTCATAGCGAAGTAGAACCGTCCGTAAGTGAACCAGCTTTATTGTGCCTAACAGAGACCTTTAGTGGGATAACGATTGAAAGTGGATTATTGGCAACAAAGTCTTCAATGGTGCCAGCTTATCCCGACATAGATGAGCTATGGCGTCTCGACCGTATTGGCATAGTGCATAACCCCATAGTGAAAGACGATGACATTGCATTGCAACAATTCAATGCATCCATGTACCACATAAACGGCCGCTATCACGTTAGATGGCCATGGAAATGCAATAGCCGTACACTGCCTACTAACTACGAACTTGCTATGGGTAGATTCCGATCATTGTCAAAGCGATTGCTGGCAGGCGATCCTGATGTTTTGAAGAAATATGAAGAGGTTATGGAAAACCAAATGAAGAGTGGTACTATCGAGCGAGTCATCGACGATGGTTCTATCCCCACAAGTTCGGTAGTTCACTACCCTGTGATAAAACCAGACAGTGCTACAAAAAACTCAGGATAGTGTACGACGCTTCTGCAAAATCGAAAACGGATGACGCTTCATTGAATGAGTATTTATATCGCGGACCAATACTTTTGCCAGACCTTGTATCCATACTGATTAGATTTCGATTGTTTCCTGTAGCTATAGTGGCCGATATGTAGAAAGCCTTCCTGCAAATGATGTTATAAGAAGAGGACCGAGATGTTACCAGATTCTTCTAATTCGCTGACGCTAGCAGACGAACAATAGTTAACAAAATTGTTGTAATGCGATTCTGTCGTGTCCCTTTTGGGTGATCAGTAACCCGTTCTTGCTAGGCGCTGTCATACAATACCACCTTCGTCGGTACAACGATGATGTGGCCAACCGAATACACGGAAATGTATATGTGGATAATGTCATTAGTGTTTGCGACGACGAATCTGCAGCGGTGACATTGTACGATCGAGCGAAAGTTTTATTCAGAGAAGGCGGCATGAATGTACAGGAATGGGGCTTCAATTCAACGGTAGTATCCGAACATATTCCACTATCCGACAAATGCAAACGGAAAGACATGAAGGTATTAGGAATCATGTTGGACAGCTGTGACGATACTTTTCGATTGACTCGCACAATGGGGTGCACCATTTTGGACTATACAAAACGCGGTATTCTTCACACAGTTGCGTCGATATTTGACCCTGTTGGTTTAATTCAACCTGTGCTTCTGAAAGCAAAAAGGTGTTTACAGCGCCTGTGGGAGAACAAAAGGAAGTGGGACGAAGAGATGAGTTGTCCAGAGAAGGAGGAAGTGAAGCAGATTTTTCGGGAAATGGCACCGATCTTCGATATCCGTATCCCACGACACCCTTCCAACTTGCGACCATCTAACCCTGATGCAGAAATTGTCGCATTTTGTGACGCTTCTTATATCGATTATGCTACAGATGTGTATATATGGCAAGATGATGTGACGCAAGTGGTTTCATCGCATTTGGTATTTTCGAAATGCCGCCTGGCGCCTAAGAAACGTGGAGGACAGAAAATCTCGCTGCCACGCTTAGAACTTCTCGGAGTTACAATTGGAGCTCGAGCGGCGAATTTCGTCCGCGAATCGATGCAGCTGTCAAATCTCATACAATTGTTCGTATTTACCGATTCAAAATGTGTACTTCATTGGCTACGAAGTTCCAAACCGTTGTCCGTATTTGTACAGAATCGAGTGCAAGAGCTGAAAACGCTCTCCAACATTACCTTTTTATATGTAAGT
>JASANE010003263.1:0-20084 GCA_030248225.1 Trileptium ribeirensis | reverse complement strand
ATTCGATCCTGTTCAGGGAGTTGCAGTTATTTCCGAAGGACATCCTCACACGTGGAGTGACTGGTATTGATCCTTCGAACAAGTTATTCTATGATTTTGAAGACGATGTCATGACATCACTCAGCAAGATTTTTTGATTATATTTAAAGACGGTTGCTTACCACAACTTGTAGGTACTGTTGAAGTACTGTTTCATTACTGTTCAGTTTGCTGTTTCTTATTGTTTCTTATCAAGGTTACTTTTGCATCGTTGGTTTAGATGACGTTTTGTTCACTTACTTCTGTTGGCTTTCATAAACGTTTGTTTTCTACAACTCAACGTGGGTCTACGCCTCTGGAATACAACAGAAGCTTTTTGGCGACTAAGTAGGATCTTGTTCAACACTACGATCGACTGCCACATAGTCAACCATGTCAAGATCGAAGTCATCACATCATGGCCGAATTCAAGGACCTGATGGTACTCACGCAGCAACAGAGCAAGAAATGATGCTGAAGATGGAGCAAGATGGCAAGGTGATTAGACAACATCCAAAGTATAATACTGGGAAAATCACGTCAGGTACGAATTTAACTTCAACTTCAACTGTCACCTCGGCGACTCCGAACTTCCTCCTTTTGATTCAAATGTTGAAGCTTTTGGATCATTATTAGCGAACTAGGTTCTGCACCTTCCCTGCGTCATTTCTGTTTCGGATAATAAGAAAGCCCACGAACCAATCAGCCACTACGTACAAGCTATTGGTTATCTCGCGGTTCAAAAGACCCCTCCTACTGATATCAACGAACTGACTTTTAACGAAATAGTCGCCTTCACGAAAGATCAGTTCGATCCAAAACGTTTCATCGTCCGGGCACAATTCAGTCTAGGCTTAATGAAGCGCAGCGCAAATCTGCAAAGATCCAACTGCGCGCTTCCGCCAAAGACGTTACAACGGACGACTTCGTGCTCCATCAAGGACCCGCAGGACGAGGCATTGGACTCGCTTTGTTTGCGCTATCAACAATGAAACCGTTCTCTTAAAGGCCCTTTTTAAGATCAAAGACGACGAACTGATCTCCGCTCGTGTATCTACCACAACTGAAACGGAAGATGCCGCGAGCCCAAAGGAACCGTCTACGGCTCTAAGCCAAAGCCGGAAAATTCAGTGGAAGAACACTACAAGGCCCATGCAATGGGATCCTCAGAGAATTTCAGTGATTCGGGCAAAGACAAAGGTAACCTGCTACCGCTGCGGTCAACCAAACCACAAGGCAAACGATTGCCGATTCAAACAGGTGTGCAACCATTGCAATCTCAAGGTTCATTTGGAGAAGGTCTACCGCAAAAAGAACTCCGCCACCAAGCAAGTGAAAATTCCGTGAAAGAATTGAATTCATCACTCCAAGCGAAGGAATCCAACGACAATATGCCAAAGCATGAAGTACCACTAGAGATTTGATGGCAAACGGTGCGTGCTTGAGCTGGATACTGCCACTACAGGTAATTTCATATCCACTGACTACTGGCATACTGGACGGCCAAGCTACAAACCCCGCTACCGCCACTAGACCGCCAGCAACCATGATTTGCCAGTGAAAGGCACTTTCGTTAGGAATACTCGTTGCCAAGGGTCAGAGTTTGGTTGTGACGTTCGATTTGACGGCAATCCCCATCCCGACATGAACCTCTTGGGACGAGAGGCAACCAAAATGGCGAAGCAAATCCATAACAATCACCATGCTGTATAAGTCACGTGACTTCCTTTGTCTTGCTTTTCGTTCCAACAGAATAAAACTATTCTTTCATTTACTCACTGTTGTCTAGGTAACAATATATTCCCAAGACATTGAGTACGTTCATATTACTAATGCCGTCGCTCCGCTCAAAAAATGTAGTTCCACTATGACTGGTAGTAATGACGAGTATCACTATAGTAGCTAGCTAACCTTTAAAAATATAAATTAAAAATCATTAAGCCAATGATGTAAGAAACTGTTGAGTGAACACATGAACGTGCAACAATCAAACTGATTAAAATTGAAAGCAAGTTTAAACTTAGGACTTAGCTAATAAGAAAACAAATGATATTTATGCAAATTAGTTAAGCAATAGTAACAAAATCTCAACTAACATCCAAATTTTTGAAAACGAAATGTAACAGGGTCATAGGGGTATTGATACGACACTTTGTCTACTTACGCTGCTCTGTGATTTGCCGATCTACAAGGCTTTGATCAGGCCACGTTTGGAGTACGCTACGACTTGTTGGTGTCCGCACTATCAACGTGACATCAAGTTGTTGGAAGATGTTCAACGCCGAGCCACCAAACTACTACCAAATCATTAACCTATCCAGAGAGACTTCAACGCTTGCAGCTTCAAACACTAGAAACCACTCGAATACGAAACGACTTGACAATGCTGTATTGCATGGCTCACGGTCTCGTTGATCTCCCACTCGAGCGGTTTTTCGAACTTAACTACAATCAACTCCGCGGTCATCCGTTGAAGCTACGTGCTCGATATTCACCGCGATTAAATTGTGGTCGCTACTTTTTTTCATATCGCTGTGTTGAATGGTGGAACAAATTGCCAGCGGAAGTAGTTTGTGCCCCTAATGTGCAGAAATTCAAGGAGTTGCTCCACGTCTCGCACATCTTGCCTGATCTATGAGTGCCGTTGCTGCTGCTGTTTTGATGTTTTGCAGGTTACGAATAATGCACACGATGTTAATGCTCAGCCGATCAGCATTCGGCTAGCCATCGTCGAAATGTAGCTTACAAACCAACAACTACTTTGGTGTGTCTATGGAGCTGACAACGATGGCTGCGCAAGGTACGGAAATATTTAGGGACCAATTAATGAGTGGAAAAATCTAAAAACCCAAATTTTAGGATTTTAAGGGAATTTAGACCCAGGGATCTCCTTGTAGCCTAGTGGACGCCGAGAGTTACATATAATTATCGAAATTGTCGAAAATGTCTGAATATCTAATTTAACCTATAAAAATAATAAAATTAATATATAAAATACATAATTAAAACATATTTAATTAATAAAATTAAATTTTATTTAATTAACGAATAAGCGATAAGCAGCACTCGCCCTGTTAGCCGTTAGGGCTAGCACGTGAGGTGAGCGGTAAGGACCGCAGGTATGATTCTGGGTTCGTCAAGGCTGCAGTAGAATCCGACCTCCCCAGTGAGACCTCAATGTTATCTAATACATTTTTCATTTAGGCCTAGCGGTAGGAGCTTGGAGACAAATTCGAAAAACGGCCAGCCGAAAAGTTAGGTATATACGTGTTGTAAGGGGTCTACCAGGCTACCAGGGGGGTTCTTAGTCGAAACCCACCCAAAATCCACGAATATACATAAAACCCCGAGTTGGTCACCAAATCCTGTATTATTACCTTTCCTCCCTTTTCTTCCCGTGGTTTTCGTTTCTTTTGTTTTAGTGTTTTCTTCTTGTTTCATTGCATAATTAGCACTTGTTTATTAGCTAACATATGTTAGCTTATCTTTTTACTTTCCGATCAGTCTTGGTCGCAGTTCAGCCGAGTTACGGGTCTCCTCCCTTGACTTTTACATTCCAGTTCGGCCTATTCAGCTAACAGCACGAGTTATTAGAAAGGCTTAACGGCGAACTATACGAATTACGTTATTGTTTATTTTTAATTCTTAGTTGTGTTCTATGTTTATGTAGCTACTTTATAAGCGACGATTGAATGTTTTGACACGATTATTATGGTTTTTAGAAGTGGTTTATCATTTTATTGGTGTGCCACGGATTATCATCAAGATCGTTTGACGCTTACGAGTTTAGATGCATGAGGCATAGACGTGAATTATACATTTTAAAGATTTACGGATTTCTGATTCAACTCTTAATGTGTCTTGCTTTTCTGGAAGAACATTAACGTTGAGTAACAAAGAACACATGGAAAATTAATAGGGTATCAGGATCTTTCGGTAAGCCGTCCGGATACTATTGGCTCTAAGGAAATTACTCGCGTAAATCTAAGAACGAGGTTAAGGTATTCAAATAACCGTACGGTTCTAGCCGTCCGGAAAGCTACTGTAGTGACCACAGAAATAATAATCACTTCTAGCGAAACGTCAATTCGCTAGTTAGAATATGATCACAACAGGGAATCACCGGAACCGGAACCGTCCATTTAAACCGGATCCGGAACCTGGTCTTCGAAATTTATATATAGTAAAACAGATGATGGAAGAAATGAACGTATAGTGGATTTAAAATGCATTAAAAATAACTTTTACATTAAACTTGATGTATTGCGACGGTATTATTGCCTTTCTGAAACTTTAAAGAGGCTGAGGAAGCTAATAATGTTTATTTATCGATCAAATATGTCGGTTTTTGGACATTCAGAGCAAAAGTGTCTTCCACTTGCGTATACTGCGTCAAATCGAATGTGCTTACAAAGCTTGGAGCGTAGAATACACACTTTCGCTCCGTCTCCAGTCGCATCCCTTTACTACACATACGTTTGTTGCATGTTCTTCTGTAGTAAACTTAAAATTATTGGTTTATATGATTCTAAGAGAAAATAATAGATAGAAGGTAATTTTCTGATCAGCGGTCAGAGACACTGTTTAGGCTAGCGTTGGTCTTGCCGTGCTACGGTAAAAAGTCGTATCTGCACAAAGTTGCATTTTCAGAAAATGCTGAAAAACATTTTGTCCGTGAGAAAAGACCAATAGTTTTCGTAAAAAATCTGGTTAATACCTTTTCCTAGTGTACAATAACTAAAAGTTTTTTGCCGGGTGACATATATTAAAATATCGGTCGTGAAAGATTTTACGAACACTTCAACACAGATACGACTTTTTACCAAAGTGTTACATAGTGCCCGTCAGTTAGATCATAATGATGAAAGCTTTCTAACCAGAATGCTACAAATGAGACACACTGTGATGCTGCTCGCACAGTTTCAATAAATATAGTTCATTGCCAAGAAAGCAATTTCTAGCTGCGTTGCAGATAACGTTAGTTTATTTCAATTTAGACTGATTTACAAGTGTTTACACGCGCACTGGCGGGTGCTTGACGCAATTTATGTTAGCCAAGCATACCCTAAGTACTTCTGCGTAAGCCATACTCTGTTACCGTGTTGGACCGGTTAAATTTGAACGTACGCCGCAGATTTCTGAATATGCAAAATAGCTGCTACAAGCATCGACTTGGCTTTGATTTGTTAACAAACTCCTGCAGGTTATTGTGAAAAATTCCTACTGAATTTATGTGCCCTACTTACGTTTCACACGGCAAATTGGTTAGTTAATCTTTTATTTTGCGCGGTTGTATTGGAGCTTGATCATTGTATAACATATATATATTACATATGTTTGGATTACAGGATAAAGCAAAAAACGTGGAAAATTTCAAACAAAATGTTTAAACCGGAATTCCGGTTCCGGTATTGTTTTTGCCCTTTGCCGAAACCGCAACCGGAACACGATTTTCGCCGGAACCGGAATTCCCGTTACTCCCTGGATCACAACATCGATTCCAGGTGGACCCATTGTTTCGCTTGAGCGGCATTTAACAAAAATAGTTAACAAAGCTTATAGCTACGTACGAACATCACAAGAGGAAAACTTAAGGAACTATTAGTGTAAATCTAAAGAAAAGATTAATGTCTAGCCGTCCGGGAGGCTTCGTACAAACCCCATAAGAGGAAAAATAATCAATACCTAACCTAACGTTAACCTAGCATATACGTAACTATTTAAAATAATAGTGCGATCAACCCTGAGATTGAGAAAACATAAAATTCAAGGTTCACTCAACCAAAATGGAAGTGAAACGAATCAAAATCTAAGCGAAATTGTAGCGGTGCATTGTGGGAGCGAGTGGCTAAAATATTCAAAAACTAGCAAGGCATAGGTGCCATACCTAGCGGTGTTTGAATTGGCTTAAAACTAACCCGACGTGTAGCTAGTTATTGACGTTTTATACTAATTTTAAATAAACATTATAACTGTGGCTTTCTTGGCTTTATATTGAAACCGTGTACTGAGCAAATCGAATAGACACGCCGCAGCGCGAATTGAGTCGAGGCTTCGAGAGATAAAATAGACGCGCGCCAAGAAAGGAACCTAGCACAACTTTCCGTCGCATACTACTGGCCACGCGTACGAACACCACATCTTCGAGTGACGAATCGCCTCCCAATTTTAATTCCGATAGCCGTCATAATAAAAATACCCTCCAACCCCTACCCCAACAAAACCTAAAATAACATGTGCGGGATTCGAACCCACGATCTTCCGTCCTTGTATCCGACATCAGGCGCTCAAACGACCGAGCTATGCATGCCCGACTTCATAAGAGATGTAAACATGTTGCACACACCAATTACCAAAATTGTCTAATACTTTTATGTTTATACAATTTTAGCTCTAAACTACTAGCTAAGATATCTAATAAACAATAACGAAATTAATATAAAATATGTTCAATTAAAAATATAATATAAAATAGACGACGATACAAACATCGTAATATTATCTCTGGAGAAGACCAAATCAAACATTTTGGCAAAATTCTGTTTCCGGTTCCGGGATGATGTAATTAATAATTTAATAGTTTTAGGGATAATAACATTCATCTTATCTTTAACCCTATCCTGCCCGAATTAGTTTGTGTATCTTGTAATGTTTGACAGATGCAAGCGGCGCCATGGATTGGGCTTATACCGTACGCAAGCGAGTTGTGTACGCGAACCGCTGAGCTATCTGGGAGTTATTGCACGGTTCCTTAAAGAAAATTACGACGCGAGAGAATAACAGCACATGGGCAAACGTACAGAATACGAACAAACCGAGATTTACGTGGGTTTAGAAATTTATTATTCGAAATTTAAAATGGAATCCCACAGAACAACACTCGTCTCACTACGCGGTTTGGGCTACCAAGCTTCACAGTCACCGACCTATATGCTGTGTATGCGACCTAGAATAGCTCGATTACTAGCTTTAATTGCTTCAGTGCTTGTGCATCAATTGATGAAACGTAGAGTACAGTTTCGCGAATTGTTATATATTAGCTTTACTCTTTTCGAGCCGTTGAGAGCTGTATTTATATTATATTATTAAATAAGAAAACATTAGGTTACAAGCATTATACTAATACAGTGATTGTTGATAAGAAACACAGAATGTGGCGTAATAAACATACCATTTGGGTCCAAAAATATCGCTTATATGCAGCTGATGTGAAAACTTTAATCGGCGTCAAAGCTGGAGAAAACCGACTGTTGAACCCTGAAAATTCTGATGCAATATTTGCGCTTGTGGTGGAAAAACTTACGTGTAACTGGAGCAATCGTGTCTTTTGTGTCCAACTGTACTTTCCTTAAGGGATCACAGCTGCACCACCTTAAATTGTGGTGCCCGGACAACCCCGGCTTCCACGAATGCCTAGTGAACCTCTGTTGACCTTAGGGAATCGCTTAGCTTAGCAGGCTGCCGGCGGGTTCACCAATGTGTTCGACCTGGCCCCTATAACGGCCCACCTATCTAGTGGTACGATGGTCCCCTGCGGGAGGGTCAACCCCTGAGCCTGCTCAAAGGTAATAAGGCTGACCGGCCTTTCCCACATTCTGTTCAAAATCTTAAATGGGGTGAATTTCCCTAATTCAATTTAGTACGCGTGAACCTGGGCTTCGATGATGCCCATGTTTAACCTAGCACGAACATTGTTGTTAAAATGACAACTTTAGGGGACACCTGGAATAACTGATCCCAGAGCCCCTTGCTTGATTTAAATAACCTAATCGAGGCTGAGGACCGAGGCCCCCATAGTGCGCGAGATTTCCTTATCGCTTTACTTGAATTACCTGGTACGGTGTTATTGCCACTGTCCGATCATGTGAAATTTGCGTCTGACCTTCGCGTAAGCAGTTTCTTTCCTTCTATTCAATTGGTAAGAGTAAAACATATCGCTTAAAGAATTGGAACTCTAACACTTGATTAATTGAACACAATTTATATGCAATTGGATACATGGGTATTTACGTTTATTATATATTAACATTATTGAGGATACCTCACAGAGCACCCACTGTGGACACAACAGGTGATGTGAATTCCTGTCAGGACTGCCCTGATGCGTGAGATAGGAAAAATTGGCCCGAATTTTATTCCCGTTGGTCATGCGTTAGTCATGCGACATGTTACCTTAACGATCGCTTGTTTACTAGTCAATAATTGACTCCTTTTACAAAAACACCTGCTCGGTTATCCTTGTTCACTGCATGCTTGAGGTCCATTTTTCTCTCAGTTCTTTCCAGGTTAGGCTCATTTAAATATGCCTGGAGTCATTTGCGAACATTCCACGATTATTGTAAATCGGTTTCCTGTTACAATCGAAAACATTTTGTACCGGTATAGGATGGAAGCGAGCGGCCTTACCAAAAATGGGAAGCCCAATTCCGCGTCTCCCAATTTATGGATGACGTGGCTTGCCTTCCGCTGACTTTTGACCTATACTCTCAACGTGAACATAAATCGTTCTGACGAGTGCTCTTCTGCGTCTACACAGTGTGGGAGTCCGCGTCCAATGATTCTACTTAAGTTTTGAGAGACGTTTTGGTTGCAGAATTCCTCAGGATACCACCTCGACTATGGGATGCGGTCTCGAGTAACTTTGCTTGAGCTTAGATTAGATTAACACGTCGCAGTTGACTCCAGTTTGCTCTGCATTTTGAAGTAGCACCGTCCGGGCAATTCCACTTCGCATCCAGGTCATTTGCCGTACCTTTTGTTTGAAATGACCGCGGTCACATTGCTTAAGCGTTTCGCTTGGAGAGCCTAAAGCTATAAACGTTAACGTTCTGAGGCACCTTGAAAATTTTGCTAAATCCCAAATATAACGGAATGACATAACGCGCGAGGGGTTATGATACGTCACTCCACATTGAAGTGTTCGAATCCACCCGGCGATAGTTATTCAGGTTAAAAGCTGACGCGATCCTCTACCGTGTCTACATGGGGTGGAGTACCCGTCCGAATTTTCGGTTATTGAACCTTACTATTTTATATAGAAACACTCAGGGAAGAAACTGAAAATTCGGTAGTTTCATCAGGTTCTCCGCTTCTTTTATTCATCTAAGACTCTTCTATGACCTGACTTGCGAATGACCACGTCCGTTTGGATGCTGTATTTCTTTCGCTTCTTGACTGGCATGCATTACCCTCGGATGACCTGAAGCCACACGCGTCCTACTGATCTATGATATGAATCAGACCGTTTTCCACACTTAATGGGACGTTCAAGTTAAGTTGTGTGCAAAATGACTCTAAGTTTCCAACAGTCTCACCAGGCGCACACCATTTTCGCATATAAATGTTCTAGACAACCCGGACAACTAGAGGAGTCTTAAGTGACTGCACAGCTTTGCATGAACAGTGTACTCTGACTGTGAATTTTGTCCGATAGACTCTCCAGCTACTATAGATATAAACATGTGCCAAAATTTTAATTTCATACCTTGGAGTCTGGCAAGAATTATACTTATGCAAAATTTGAATCTTTCCACGACGTAGCACTGTGAAAAATTTAATTCCAAGCCTCGGCAACTATTATAATTTGAATTTCTTCTGTTATAGTATAAATCAAAAATTAACCGCATAAATCAGTCCGCCATGACACTATTGTTTGTCCTATATAGTCAGCCTAGACTAGACAGGTTATCCAGAGATCTTCATCCGGCTGCAAGGAAAACACGTATACCTAGCTCGCGCTATAGCAATGTCCATTGAACTTAATTTGGTAGCCAGACAAAACTAAGCCAGGCTGCACTCAACTTATCGTAAACGAGTCATAAAGCACATGTGTTTAATATCTAATGCAAAAGACGAAAAACGTTGAACAGGCGTGGAGAAAGCCGAGGTCCGATGGTGTGCGAACGTGCCCGCCGAAACCGCGGAGGCCCTTAACTATTCCTTTAAAATTGACAGTCTTCCCCGCCGTGTCTACATTGCGTGGCGAACTGGTTCCACATTGGGTGATCAACTACGAAACGAATGAAAATCTCAGGGAATAATACTCCGAATTTAAGAGGGAATTGGTTGACTAAATTTTGTTGGTGCTTAACTAATAACATGGGCACGCGATTGTCTCCAGGTCCTCATAAGTAATTTATCGCATTACCCCTCCCTATCCCTTATAATCTTCCCCCTTCCTCGTGTTTGCTCCTTACTCCCCAAATTCCTATTAACATCATTTAATAACCATTTCCACCCATCGGGTCTAGCAAATAGAGCAGGAGACCCGATGCGTGGGGGAACCAGCCGAGAACTGAGAAATTTGTGCGCAATTAAAACGCGTCATTTCCCCAACTTTGTTGGAATTGCACTCACGGGTGGGCGGGGCATGCGTCGAACGCGCCAGCACCCGCAAGGACACTCCTTTGCCAAAGAAATTGTGAAAACATGAAAAATCACCAGCAGGGGCTCTGCGCTGCGTCTACACAGCGAGAGGCACTCATGGGAAACAAAATTTAAAAGCAAAACCGAAAGAAAACGAGAAACTTTTGAAATAACGAACCGCCAAAAACCGCCGACTTTGCTGGCACTCCTCTCGACTGGTCCCGACGCTGCATTAGGCCTTTTCTTTTTATAGTCTGGTCACTACCCCCCTTCCCTCTTCTTTGTTTTCTCTTTTAGCTCCTTGGTGGTCCCTAAAAGCGCAAAATTTAAAATTTCAAACTCATTTCTATATCATAATAACAAAACACATACGTATAGACAATCAATAAGCCGCGACAAACCAACAATAATTATACCGCCTCAGTGGGCACTCGTCATTGTAACACATTGTCTGCAGCAAACAGCACAACTTGGCCGAGACGTGCCAGCGATCGCTAAACCTCGCGCTGGTCGGCGCAATATTTTCCAAACAACAAATATACGAGCGCTCAGGGCGCTCGCAAATTCCAAACATCTACAGATGTCTTCTGCGATTGTGAGAGAATGTGCAGAGTAGGCGACCGGGGGATTCAAGCCCTGGCTGGTGGCCTACTGATGAAATAAGTATTTTAAGTGTAAAGCAAATAGGTGGCCTGTTAGAGGCCGTTTTAGGTGCTATGAATGCTAAAATTTGAAGTCCCAAGTGGGTTAAATAGATCCTGAGTGAACCCGTGGGGGTGGGCCGTCCCGACTTTCGATGGGATAGTTAGCAGTAGACTTCGTCGATGTGTAGGGTACTAAAAATTGGGGAGTTTTGGCTATTTTGGTTGCGATTCGAGGCATTGAAAATTGTGTGTTTACGCGCCTGATTAGGAGACCATAAGTATTTATGAGTTGGGAATAAATTGACCCGAAGGTGTGACTTTGAAGCCCCAGTGTGCTCCAATGATGATGTCGTACTCCAAATTTACCTTTTTTACTTTACAAACAGTGATACATTCGGGTTTGATCAACTTTCTTTCGCTCTTAAATGCCCAGAAATACTACAAGCATAGTATATACGACGTGTTACATTCATTCTGCCTGCCAGGGTAGGTCGCCGAGATAGGAATTACAACAAAATTTCCCGTTTGATATTCGATGAAGATTGCCCACCATGCCTGACCCATCCTGACACGCAGTACCATATACAATTTTCATAACATTCAAGTTACTATTAATGAAGCGATTATTATTACACCAATATCACGCTTACGCACCGGGATCGACATTAGCGTGCCGAGTCAGTGAAGCTGGAAATGAAAGCATAAAAACTTCGCCCCTTGTCCCCGGCCCATCCGAGTGCGCAGCCGCTGTTCCCTCCTACAACACAAATACTTAATACATAATAATAATGCAGCCTTCTTTCATGGGACTGACCGGATATTATAAAGTCGAAATCATGATTATTTTATTGTAGTGCGAAAATCACCCGCGCACCTCCGGCTGGTGGAGCGTGATGATACAACACATTGCAACAACAATATGGTTTTATTTTACATCAACAATAATTGGTCCTTTATGTAACGCTGGGGGCACGCTCCATCGCTATCCGGTCGCCGTATAGGTTGTACGTTATCCTTTTTTGTGGCTGAATATTAATCAAAATTCTATAAAACTCGGGCTTTTACACAACTACGGTGGACAAAGCAGTGACTCGAAAACAGGTGCAAGGTTTTTCGAAAATCATTGGGAAAAATTTATACACAAGATGATTACACTTTGTCAGATTGGCATCTCGATTATCATTTGAGATCTATCCGTTTTTGATATCTCAATCGATCAAGTTGAAAGCATTATAGGCGGAATGGCAAATAAGACAGGTTGTTCTCGTGATTGCATACCGAGTATTTTACGCGCATTATCCTTGGTGAACTTGCATATACTTGTTTATTTTGTTTCGTACATCGATAGATAATTCTGAGATCCCAATTTATTGGAAACGAGATAGTGTCGTTCCTATTTAAAAAGGATGATCCTCCCTTTTTGCGGTTTGTCATACGTTTGAACAGATTAATATTAAAGCTCGTATATTAAACTATTTTAATTCAGGAAAACATGTGAAGGGTGCAATGTGGTTTCGTAAAGGGTAGATCAACTTGGACTCAGTTTACGTGAAATGTTAAATGACGGTACTGCATTATTGGGCGAAATAGTAGCAACCGATATAACCCATAAATTACTTCGAAGACTTTCCATGATTGGAATTCGCGGAAAAATTTGGGCTTGGCTAGGAAACTCTTAAACTCTTCGACATATGGTGTCCAAATGTACTAAACCCAGTTGTGGCCGTAACGCTTCCTAGCTGCACCAATATTTTCCACTACGGTGTCCGGACGATCTGGATTCGCCTGCTAGCCGGTGAACATACGTTTGCCCTAAAGGGAACCGGCTTAGATTAGCAGGCCACCGGCGGGTTAACCATGGTGTCAGGCCTGGCGCCTCATCAGCCAACGCTCAAGCGGTTTGAGAGTTCCACGACCGAGGGTCAACTCTTAAGCCTGCTCATAGGTAGCAAAGATGACTCGCGTTTCGCTCTTCTCCCAGGATCTTATTTTTGATTCCTTACCCCCGTGATTTTGAACGTCGCACTGACTCTATTCCTGATTTAAACTTGCCTATGTGCCTTAAGTCATACAAAACTAGGTAGGTTTATTTGTAACCTGAGAGCCGCTTCCAGAGCCTCTATAGTAGTAGGAAAAAGGCCGGTTCTGGCGCACTTGATTAATGACCTGTCAAATTTTTAGGAGAAATAATGATTAATGACCATGTGTCACGTGACCTGTCAAAAATGATTAATTACCTGTTAAATATGATTAATGACCCTTATATAATAGACACATATGCATGTATACGTAATAATAATCCCCCTCCGCTCACGCATTATATAATATATACATACACATATATATATGTAATACATATAATAATAGTCTCCCTTACGCCCACGCAATAAATAATATATACATACACATGTATACGTAATACATACATATGGTGGTCCCCTCCACACAGGCATTCATTATAATTAATGACTCATCATTTTGGAATGTTCTAGAAGCTTCCATTGGCACAATTCCAAAAATTCAACCAATCAGCGTCAGCAGAGAATACATGAAAAGGGTATAAAAGCTAATGTACTTTAAATTTGTAATCAGTTTGATATGGCTTTCATTTCTGAACTGCTTGGTTTTATGCTCTCGTTGCTTTCAAGACCACTTCGTGGTTTTTTGGAGAGCTATCAAATTACATCACGTCGTCCTGTAGTGGACCCTGCTGTATTCCTCAATCACAGCAGGCGTCAGCTGGAGGATGCGATCAAGGAACGACTGTCTACATGGAATGGACTCAAGGCATACGTTGGCATGAAGGTTACGTTTGAGAAAGATATGGATTCAGATACAACAATCAGTGCAACATTCTCTGGCAAACTACAGCGAATTCTCAATTTTTCAACCGTCAATCAACATACTTCAATGATCTTTGACGATATTTTAAAGAACATTGACACTTTTGTTCAACGTGGATCTGGCTGGATTGTCAAACAAGTGGAACACCTTGATCTCCACTTGGCTCGATACGTTGGATTACGAGGGGCCACATACAAGCCTCTGCCAAAAACAATTCAATCTAAAAAGGCTGTCGTCAATGTTCAAAATACAGACAACAAATGTTTCCAATGGGCAATATTGTCTGCCATTTTCCCTACGGATAAGGATCCTCAACGACAATCCAAATATGAACCTTATGTCGATAATCTAAAATTCGACGGTATCAACTTCCCTATTCATGTCAGTGACATCTGCAAATTTGAGAAACTAAACACTATTGGTGTCAGCGTGATATCTTATGACGAAGGCAAACTAATACCTCTTCGTATATACGAGGGACCCTATGAACGAGTGGTTAATCTGCTTCTCTATAAAGGTCATTATTGCTGGATCAAGGATTTGGATCGATTACTCCACACTCAACGAGGAAAACAACACAAGTTATTTTTCTGTCAACGATGTCTTCTTCCTCAATATTCACAAGCGAAGCTGCAGCTCCATACAGAAATGTGTAAAAACAACGAATATACTCGAATAACGTTCCCTAAAGACGATATACTTCAATTTCGAAACACCCATAAAATGCTTCGAGCTCCGTACACCATCTACGCTGATTTTGAAACGCTACTTCTCGCCATCGATTCTTGTCAACCATGTCCATCAACTTCATACACTGAAGCTTATCAAAAACATCAAGTGTATGGATATGGGATCATTGATATTTTTCAATGCTGTGGAGAGGATACAAAAGAAATGGGGAAAGCCGTGGTATATCGCGGTAAAGACTGCGTCAAAAACTTTTTACTCAATGTAATTGAATTGGGTAACAAGTACCAAGAGCGCGTCAATAATCAAATACCGCTGCAGATGACTAAAGACGATTGGTTTCAGTACAACTACATGAAAGACTGCTTCATTTGTGGCAAACAACTACTTTACGATCGTGTCAGAGACCACTGTCATCTTTGTGGTCGATTCCGCGGTGCAGTCCACAATGAATGCAACATTAGCTACAAGATAAACCGGGATGTCAATATATTTTTCCACAACTTGCGAAAGTATGATGGTCATCTCATCATGCAAGAGATTGGTAAATTAACCAATCAACTCAAAATGGAGCTCGATTGTATACCCAAAGGTGCTGAGGATTATTTGTCCTTTAGCATCAAACTTCAACATCAAATTGTTGAACATCAACAAAGAACCACAACATATGACCCCAATGGATACCTCGCTCATCTCTTTGCTATACACGACTCAATGCAACCAAATATTCAACCTCATCTAGAAATTGACGAAGACGAACTGTCTGATGTGATTTCTCTTGATCAACTAGGTGAGGGCGAAGATAGCGATATGGAGGATAACGAACTTTTGGATAATATTGTGGCTGAAGATACTACGACAGCGGAAGAGAGTCCAAAGCCTAAAAAATATACTTGGTCTCTCAAGTTTAAAGACAGTTTTCAATTTTTATCGTCTTCCCTCCAAGCGTTGGTGGACAATTTAAAGAAGGATGGTAAATTTCCGGCAATGACGGAGGAGTTTGGCGACAATACAGAACTATTATTACGAAAGGGGCTGTACCCCTATGATTATATGGACTCTTGGGAACGCTTTGATGAAACGCAATTACCATCTATCAATGCGTTCTACAATAAACTAAATGATCAAAATATAACTGAAGATGATTATAAACATGCTAAAAAAGTATGGTCTGTACTAAATTTAGAGAACATGGGACAATACCATGATCTCTATGTAAAAACTGATGTTATATTACTATGTGATGTATTTGAAAGTTTTAGAAATTTTGCTATTGATAATTATAAGTTGGACCCGGTACATTATATAACACTCCCAAGTTTTGGATGGGATGCTTGTTTAAAGTTGACAGGCGTGCGGTTACAATTGTTGAAAGACTCTAATATGTACATGTTTTTTGAACATGGCATACGAGGAGGCATTTCAATGATTTCACACCGATATGCCAAAGCCAACAACAAGTATCTTGAAAATTATGACCCAACTAAGGAGTCAAACTATATAATGTACTTGGATGCGAATAATTTATATGGATGGACTATGGTTCAGAAGTTACCCTTAGATGGATTCAAGTGGGTAGAAGAGAGTCATCTGTCAAAGATAAATTGGGAAAACGATGAGGATATTGGTTATGTGCTTGAAGTTGATCTGGAATACCCAGATTATTTACACACCTTACACAGTGATTACCCTCTTGCTCCGGAATCTATGAAAATTGAAGACTCAATGTTGTCCCCGTATTGCCTCCAAGTAAAGGAGGATTTCCGAATGAAATATACCCCAATTAGAAAACTTGTCCCTAATTTGAACAACAAGGCTAAATATATCGTACATGCTAGGAATCTGAAACTGTATACCGAATTGGGTCTCAAGGTAACTAAAATTCATAGGGCAATTCAGTTTAACCAGCGGGATTGGATGAAACCCTACATTTTGTTTAATACCGAAAAACGCAAAGGGGCAAAGAGTGATTTTGAAAAGGATTTATTTAAACTGCTAAATAACGCAGTCTTTGGAAAAACTATGGAAAATGTGCGGGCTTATAAGGACATTAAACTTATAAATTGCCCGAAAAAGTTTCAAAAGTTGGTATCAAACCCTCGTTATAGTGGTAGTACAATCTTTGATGAAAATTTAGTGGCGGTTTCAATGAAGAAACCAAGTGTTTGTTTATGCAAACCAATTTACGTGGGGTTTACAGTTCTTGAGCTTTCCAAAATGTTAATGTACGATTTCCACTACAAATATATCAAGAGCAGATATGATTGTCATCTGCTGTTTACCGATACCGACAGTCTCTGCTATGACATATACGCGGAGGATGTCTACGGTGACATGAAGGAAGATATAGAATATTTTGACACCAGTGACTATTCACCCGATCACTTCCTATACTCTACCACAAACAAAAAGGTTTTGGGTAAAATGAAAGATGAAACTGCTGGGATTCCTATTGAAGAATTTTGTGGATTGAAACCAAAAATGTACTCGTTAAAATGTGGAGGTGTTGAGAAAAAGAGAGCAAAGGGCGTCAAAAAACAAACACTCAAAAAAGCTATACATATGGATGATTACATCCAGACTCTACGAAATACCACTAGACTTAGACATTTAATGAAAAAGATTTCAAACAATAAACATCAACTGTATACGGTTGAGCAGAATAAGATTAGTTTGAGTGCTTATGACGATAAGAGGTATATTTTACTAGATGGGGTAACTTCTATTCCATACGGACATTGTGATATTATGGATTGTTCTGATTGATATTTTTACTTTGTATTTATATATGTATTTTATTGTATTTATAATAAAATTTAAAAAATTAGCATGAAATACATGAAAAGGATGCACATCCTATATTTTACAAGTTAATATGGATAACAAATCTGTGTCGTTTTCTGAATTTGTGGAGCAACAACCCGAAATATATCAGAAGCAAAATTTCTGTGGTAAAAGAATTGATTTGAAAAAAGTGATTGCAATAGTCGTTACCCTGCTTACAACAATTGCAATAGAGACTGGTTTTCTGGTTAACAAGCATGAAAAGAAGTCCTGTGTTGAAGGAATATCACTCAATGGACCGTTATGTTTCGAAGATTTGACAAAGCCTCGAATTGAATCTTGGTTTCCAGCTCGTGGTTACAACATTTATTGGGTCAATCGAGCAAGTGATAATCTACAATTTGAGATAATACTTCACCCTCCTCGTTCCATCAAACTGTGGAGTGAAAAAGTCGTCTATCTATTTGATGTATCTGAACATCTAGTTCGAAGATTTGTGGTACCGTATAAGAATCTCCTCGTGCTGATTCAAACAGACGATACATACAAAGGATTTTATTTAACAAATTGCAATCTGGAATACTCCTTCATCGCGAAATTGTCAACCTTCAATCTGCAACGGGTCTTTGAAAAACGACTGTTTAGAGTAAACATTAGAAATGCTGACCTATTCCTATCACGCGCTAATGAAACATTTGGAGTATGAAAACAGCAGTACGTCTTGGTTTGTTGTGACAGAAGAATCGAGACAATGGATGATTGAAAAATGTTTGACTGAATTTGATTATATAAAGTATATTGGAAACAATGAATATATAATGGAGAAACAATTTGATGATATTGTTGGAGTGGTAATGCCCTGTGGTATGTTAACATGTACAGTGAGGATTGTATATGATATTTATAAAGATAAGATTGTAACCAGTTACCCAATAAAGATGAAAAGATAATAGCATCTTGCATATATTAATCATGAAGCTGGAAGATTTATATTACAACTTGAAAAGCCCTGCCGCCTTTTCAGGGATAAACAAACTTTGCCAACATGCTAAAAAATATGGTTATTCCAAGCAGCAAGTTAAAGAGTGGCTACAAGGTCAGGATACATATACAGTTCATAAACCCAAACGGAAGAATTTTCGAAGGGTAAAAACAATAACAAAAGGTCTCAATGATTTATGGCAAGCTGATCTTGCAGATATGACACGATTGTCTAGGTATAATGATGGCAACAAATATCTAATAGTGGTTATAGATGTGCTGTCTAAATTTGTCAGAGTTGCCCCCTTAAAGTCTAAAAACTCAAAATTAGTTTGTGAAGCATTGGAAACCATGTTTCGCATTACCCGTCCAAATCATATTTTCTCCGATCGTGGAACTGAATTTACAAATATCACCTTCAGAAACCTTTGTCAACAGTATGGAATAATTTGCTACACTGCTCAGAATGTCGAAACCAAGGCTGCAGTTGCAGAGAGGTGTATCCGTACTTTGAAATCCAAAATATACCGATACCTTACCAAACACAATACCTATCGATATATCGACATTTTACAAGACATTGTTGATAACTACAACCATACAAAGAATCGTTATGGTTTCCGTCCGATAGATCTAACTGTTGAAAATGAATCGGATATTTTAAAGATTTTGTACCCTCCACGAGGACATAGAAACATTTTATACAAGTTTAAGCTCAACGATGCTGTAAGAGTTGCAAGTGCTCAATTTATCTTCGATAAGGGGTACAAACCCCAACGGTCTCAAGAAGTATTTTATATTACAAGACGAATAACTTCAGATCCACCGCGTTATAAAATTAGTGATTACGGAAAAGAAGATATCTTGGGAACATGGTACGAGCAGGAACTTCAAAAGGTACGTGTAGGAGATACATTTAAGATTGAGAATATATTGCGAAAACGTAGAATGAAAGATGGTACTCGTCAATATTTAGTAAAATGGCTTGGATATCCTGAAAAATTCAACAGCTGGGTGGGTGAACAAGACATGAAAAGAGTATGACCCACTTATCAATTTTTTAAAATGGAGTCAATACCGTTAGAAGTACCGTTTACCTGTATTGTGTCAGGCGCAACAGGAGTAGGGAAAACTCATCTTGTGGCTCAACTGTTGCGTAAAAATCTATTTGATAAGCAATTTGAAAAAGTTGTTTGGTGTTATGGAATGATGCAATCTATGTATCACCAATTGTCGGAGGAAATGGATAATTTAACGTTTGAAGAAGGATTCCCCACCGTGGTTGAAAGGAATGAAGGACAAACACTCTACATTCTTGATTATTTAATGGAGTACTCAAATGACAAAACATTGGCAAATATGTTTACCCGAATGCGACATGCAAATATTAGTACTATATTTATAGTGCAAAACTTTTATCATTCTGGAAAGTACATGAAAGAAATTTCCAGAAACGGTCAGTAATTATTTGTGTTTCAAACCCACGTTCGAAATCAATGATTGCAACACTAGGAATACAAATGTGGCCTCATAAACCCAACTTTTTAATTTACAGCGTTTGAAATGGCAACCAATGAGAAGCCATACAGCTATCTGATGAATCGATCTGAAACCTGGATACACCTGAGGATTTACGTGTTAGGGAAAATATTTTTGAGCAAACTGCAGTATACAAACCTACATGAAAAGACACGTTATCTTGATATCTATAAAAGATATGGAACGTCATTCCGCAACAATATCTCTGGCCTGTGCCTTGGT
>JASANE010003262.1:0-26275 GCA_030248225.1 Trileptium ribeirensis | reverse complement strand
TTTTTCTTCGTTCAGTTACATCTCTATTGTGTCACCAGAATAATGAAAATTATATTTTGAATGATATGATACCCATCGAAAGAAATAAACTCAAGCAAGCAAGCGTGCCGATTCCCGGAGGATTAGGGGTTGTATCCTTCCCCCCTCCCCCAGAAATCAAGATCAGGAGATAAGAACTAAAGAAAAATAATACTGATTCCCCACTATTTTTAGGCATCGCTGACTATGCAACCAAGCGCCGCTGTATAGAAAAAATGTATTAATTAAGATATACATATCTGAAATTTCAGACATATAATTCAGATACATATCTGAAATTTCTGGAAAGATTTTAAGGAAATTCTTCTTTTGAAACAGAAATGTAATATGGTATTTTTGGCGGTATATAGTGATTAGCGAAATTTGTGTTTTGGAGATATTACTGTTGGCTGCAGCGTTCTTTGAAATCAAAGTTTTTTAAAATTTAAACTCATAGCTTTAACCGCTTTTTGCATACAGTTCCACATTTGTAACAACGTAGGCCGCTACACGATGCACTTGTCGAGTTTGTTGTACGGCGTGTGTTTGCACGTGCGTTGACTGTGCGCTTTGTGAGGTTGCTTAATGAACAGGGAAACGTCTCTTCGATAGTGTAGTGGCTAACGCACTAGGCTCGTATTCAAATGATCTAGGTTCAATTCTCCGTTGGACAAATGTTTGTTTAACACTATACTAAATATTCATTAAATCATACGGAAAAATGTTAAATTCTTTGAAACCTTTTATTTTGTAATTTTATACAGACCACTTCTACACCTCTTTTTGGTACCAGTTGAACCAAACACCTCGAAATCCCTAAACGAATTCAGATCTAAAAATCCACATTTCAGCGCTTTAGTATGTATATTGTGACTAGATTTTGGTTCATTAATTCATACAGAGAAATGTTAAATTCTTTGAAACCTTTTATTTTGTAATTTTATACAGACCATTTCTGCACCTCTTTTGGTACCAGTTGAACCAAACACCTCGAAATCAGATCTAAAAATCCACATTTCAGCGCTTGAGTATGTATATTGTGACTAGATTTCGGTTCATTAATTCATACAGAGAAATGTTAAATTCTTTGAAACCTTTTAATTTGTAATTTTATACAGACCATTTCTGCACCTCTTTTGGTACCAGTTGAACCAAACACCTCAAAATCTAGATCTCAATATCCACATTTCAGCGCTTTGAGTAATGTATATTGTGACTAGATTTTGCGATTTCATTAATTCATACAGAGAAATGTTAAATTCTTTGAAACCTTTTATTTTGTAATTTTATCAGACCATTTCTGCACCTCTTTTGGTACCAGTTGAACCAAACACCTCGAAATCAGATCTAAAAATCCACATTTCAGTGCTTGAGTATGTATATTGTGACTAGATTTAGGTTCATTAATTCATACAGAGAAATGTTAAATTCTTTGAAACCTTTTACTTTGTAATTTTATACAGACCATTTCTGCACCTCTTTTGGTACCAGTTGAACCAAACTCCTCGAAGTCTTAGATCTAAAAATCCACATTTCAGCGCTTGAGTATGTATATTGTGACTAGATTTAGGTTCATTAATTCATACAGAGAAATGTTAAGTTCTATGAAACCTTTTATTTTGTAATTTTATACAGACCATTTCTGCACCTCTTTTGGTAGAAATTGAGAACAAACACCCTCGAAATCAGATCTAAAAATCCACATTTCAGCGCTTGAGTATGTATATTGTGACTAGATTTAGGTTCATTAATTCATACAGAGAAATGTTAAATTCTTTGAAACCTTTTATTTTGTAATTTTATACAGACCATTCTGCACCTCTTTTGGTACAATGACCAAACACCTCGGAATCAGATCTAAAAATCCACATTTCAGCGCTTGAGTACGTATATTGTGACTAGATTTAGGTTCATTAATTCTATACAGAGAAATGTTAAATTCTTTGAAACCTTTTATTTTGTAATTTTATACAACCATTTCTGCACCTCTTTTGGTACCAGTTGAACCAAACACCTCGAAATCAGATCTAAAAATCCACATTTCAGTGCTTGAGTATGTAATATTGGTGACTGATTTAGGTTCATTAATTCATACAGAGAAAATGTTAAATTCTTTGAAACCTTTTATTTTGTAATTTTATACAGACCATTTCTGCACCTCTTTTGGTACCAGTTGAACCAAACACCTCGAAATCAGATCTAAAAATCCACATTGCAGCGCTTGAGTATGTATATTGTGACTAGATTTCGGTTCATTAATTCATACAGAGAAATGTTAAATTCTTTGAAACCTTTTATTTTGTAATTTTATACAGACCATTTCTGCACCTCTTTTGGTACCAGTTGAACCAAACACCTCGAAATCAGATCTAAAAATCCACATTTCAGCGCTTGAGTATGTATATTGTGACTAGATTTAGGCTCATTAATTCATACAGAGAAATGTTAAATTCTTTGAAACCTTTTATTTTGTAATTTTATACAGACCATTTCTGCACCTCTTTTGGTACCAGTTGAACCAAACACCTCGAAATCAGATCTAAAAATCCACATTTCAGCGCTTGAGTATGTATATTGTGACTAGATTTAGGTTCATTAATTCATACAGAGAAATGTTAAATTCTTTGAAACCTTTTATTTTGTAATTTTATACAGACCATTTCTGCACCTCTTTTGGTACCAGTTGAACCAAACACCTCGAAATCAGATCTAAAAATCCACATTTCAGCGCTTGAGTATGTATATTGTGACTAGATTTAGGTTCATTAATTCATACAGAGAAATGTTAAATTCTTTGAAACCTTTTATTTTGTAATTTTATATAGACCATTTCTGCACCTCTTTTGGTACCAGTTGAACCAAACACCTCGAAATCAGATCTAAAAATCCACATTTCAGCGCTTGAGTATGTATATTGTGACTAGATTTAGGTTAGAATTTATATGTATACTACGTGTGTGCTTCAAAGGCCATTGAAATTTTTCGAACATTTTAGGGAATTCGTCTATAAGCACAACTGTATTAGAATAGACTATTTTGCATTAAACTTATGTAAAGCGAAGATAACAAATTCTACAGCAGTCGATGACTATTTTAATCAAACGCCAAACCAGTCCCTCAATGAAAAAGTTATTTGCTAGTTTTCAAATTGTTCTGCCTCGATTGCTGTTATGTCCGTAGAGCGGATTTGATATTTATAAGTATATATCTACAAGGGAATTAAGTTCCCATGAAATTTAAAATAAGTTTCTTTGAATTTTGCACTACCAGATATTGTTTTAAAATTCAAAGAATATTCCTTGAAATTAAAAAAAATCATATTTTAAACAATTATATACGCATCTTTGAATTTACAAAGATAATTCTTTGAAATTTCAAGAAATAGTTGTTTGAATTTTGAAAAGAATATGTGGTGGTACAAAATTCAAAGAAATTTCGTTTAAATTTCATGAAAATTATTTTGAGTGTAGTCAGCGACAACGTTTGGGAGGGCCTTGTAATTGCGAGAGACCCGGCAATTACTTATGACCTTTACCACGTCGTCCACATTTGTTAGTTGTAACCTATTACGAAACTACAAGAGTCGAAAGGGCTTAGAGATACTCAACCCTAGTCTGGCATCGAAAGCATCATAGAAAAATTTTAAGCGAAATTCGGTGAAAACGTCCAAATTTGAACAAAATATTGTGTGTACTCACGATTTGTACACCATTTAGTTAATAATATGAACGAGGTACTATTCATAGATTTTGGTTTCTTAAGGAAAAGTGTAATTTGTAAGTTACCCCATATAATTTGTAAGTTACCCCATATAATTTGTAAGTTACCCCATATAATTTGAAAGTTACCCCTGCTAGTATCCTCATATTTTCAAATATCAACACTAAAATCAGAGCTTTCATAGAACTTTGATCGACTTCCAACCGAATATTTAATTACTAGTTTGACACAAAGTTATGGCATCGTTTATTTAGTATATAATCGAATTAATGTCAGCCTTAATAATTATAATAAAAAACTGAAATACCTTTTGGAAGCAATATTAATATAAGTAGAAAGCAGTACTGACAACGTTATCTTAGTAAATATCACTTTTTGGTTGTATCTCGGTAACTTTTAGGATCAATTATAAATGGTGTTCTTATATAATTATAGCACTTGTCTTGAGCAATTTCCTTCGAATCCGTCGTAAAATGCGATTAGTTAGTACTAGAGGCACTGTCCTGGCAAATCCTTGGAAAATTAATATAATTATCAGACTTATGCCCGAAATTGTGTTTTATTTTTATTCCCTGTTTGCGTGATTATGGTTTGATGAAAGTGAATCCAGCTTCAGGATTATCTGATTTTTGGAAAGGAAAACTGTCCCACTCTTACAGAGAAATTGGGTTTTATTTTCATTCCCTGTTTGCGTGATTGTGGTTTGATGAAAGTGAATCCAGCTTCAGGATTATCTGATTTTTGGAGAGGAAAACTGTCCCACTCTTACAGAGAAATTGGGTTTTATTTTCATTCCCTGCTTGCGTGATTGTGGTTTGATGAAAGTGAATCCAGCTTCAGCATTATCTGATTTTTGGAGAGGAAAACTGTCCCACTCTTATAGAGAAATTGTGTTTTATTTTCATTCCCTGTTTGCGTGATCGTGGTTTGCCAGCTTCAGGATTATCTGATTTTTGGAGAGGAAAACTGTCCCACTCTTACAGAGAAATTGGGTTTTATTTTCATTCCCTGTTTGCGTGATTGTGGTTTGATGAAAGTGAATCCAGCTTCAGGATTATCTGATTTTTGGAGAGGAAAACTGTCCCACTCTTACAGAGAAATTGTGTTTTATTTTCATTCCCTGTTTGCGTGATCGTGGTTTGATGAAAGTGAATCCAGATTCAGGATTATCCGATTTTTGGAGAGGAAAACTGTCCCACTCTTACAGAGAAATTGGGTTTTATTTTCATTCCCTGTTTGCGTGATTGTGGTTTGATGAAAGTGAATCCAGCTTCAGCATCATCTGATTTTTGGAGAAGAAAACTGTCCCACTCTTACAGAGAAATTGTGTTTTATTTTCATTCCCTGTTTGCGTGATTGTGGTTTGATGAAAGTGAATCCAGCTTCAGCATTATCTGATTTTTGGAGAGGAAAACAGTCCCACTCTTACAGAGAAATTGTGTTTTATTTTCATTCCCTGTTTGCGTGATCGTGGTTTGATGAAAGTGAATCCAGCTTCAGGATTATCTGATTTTTGGAGAGGAAAACTGTCCCACTCTTACAGAGAAATTGTGTTTTATTTTCATTCCCTGTTTGCGTGATTGTGGTTTGATGAAAGTGAATCCAGCTTCAGGATTATCTGATTTTTGGAGAGGAAAACTGTCCCACTCTTACAGAGAAATTGGGTTTTATTTTCATTCCCTGTTTGCGTGATTGTGGTTTGATGAAAGTGAATCCAGCTTCAGGATTATCTGATTTTTGGAGAGGAAAACTGTCCCACTCTTACAGAGAAATTGGGTTTTATTTTTATTCCCTGTTTGCGTAATTGTGGTTTGATGAAAGTGAATCCAGATTCAGGATTGTCTGATTTTTGGAGAGGAAAACTGTCCCACTCTTACAGAGAAATTGGGTTTTATTTTCATTCCCTGTTTGCGTGATTGTGGTTTGATGAAAGTGAATCCAGCTTCAGCATCATCTGATTTTTGGAGAAGAAAACTGCCCCACTCTTACAGAGAAATCGTGTTTTATTTTCATTCCCTGTTTGCGTGATTGTGGTTTGATGAAAGTGAATCCAGCTTCAGCATTATCTGATTTTTGGAGAGGAAAACTATCCCACTCTTACAGAGAAATTGAATTGTGTTTTATTTTCATTCCCTGTTTGCGTGATCGTGGTTTGATGAAAGTGAATCCGGCTTCAGCATCATCTGATTTTTGGAGAAGAAAACTGTCCCACTCTTACAGAGAAATTGTGTTTTATTTTCATTCCCTGTTTGCGTGATTGTGGTTTGATGAAAGTGAATCCAGCTTCAGCATTATCTGATTTTTGGAGAGGAAAACTGTCCCACTCTTACAGAGAAATTGTGTTTTATTTTCATTCCCTGTTTGCGTGATCGTGGTTTGATGAAAGTGAATCCAGCTTCAGGATTATCTGATTTTTGGAGAGGAAAACTGTCCCACTCTTACAGAGAAATTGGGTTTTATTTGCAAAAGGCGACTAACAATGAATCGATCAAAACATTGATATTAATTTGCAGCTTTATAATAACCATCATGTATATATTTTGTAAACACATTAAGACTTTTATTTCGGTAAATTCCAAGTATAATCACGAGCCGTATACATCGTTCTCATATGAATGAGGAAGCTGTTTAGGGGCGCGGTAGGAACCTCATAAGAGCGCGCTACCCCCAAATTAGAGAGGCCGCCTCACGGCGGTCTTTTTTCTCAAAAACTGACGTTGGCGGTACCCTAAGCCACTTCCCGTACTGTGCTCATGATGCTTTTTCATGACAATAGTAATGTTTTCCATGCGAAGCCTGGTAGACTGTCAACAATATCACGTACGGATATATATTTTGTGTTAAAGTGAAATTTTCGTCGCATATCTCTACCATAAATTTTAAATTCCGTTTTAGGGTGTTACATATTCAGCTTGAAAAGCAGAATGTAAAGAACTATAGTGTATTTATAGTTACCGACCAAATATGCCGTTCAATCAATTAAACCAATCCCTTTATTGAACTTGGCTATCCTTGTCTTGCATGGGTCAAATTATACTTTGACAGGGGGCCGGGTTTTTTGGTTTAGCACAAACTGGTCAGACCCAAGGCTCAAACTGGTCAATTTTGAAGATATGACTATATTTTGAACAACAATTGACTCTGCTCCACGATCTGGTTTAGAAAATACCTATTTCGGCCAGATTTGATAATTTTTTTTTCGATTTTTTGAATGCCCAATGGTATGGTTTTTTGGGCTCACAATGGTTTTTTGGTTCCCAATAACCTATTGAAAAATTTTGAAAAAATTTGTTCTCTTTAAATATGTAATGTTATATATCATTCGAACCGCATCGACAAGTTTAGTCGAACTATGTAAGTGGAATCCGTTCACGGGTTCACGAGCAATTTCCATTTATGTGAAATACTAAGCCTAAGGCTAGCCTAGAGGTGTACCTAAGGTTAAGTCGTTAATCTGTGAACCGATTCCGCTTATTTTACTACCATTCGACTCAAAAATAAATCCGTTAGAATGATATATAAAATTATACATTCAAAAAGAATATTTATAAATTTTTGGCAACAAGGGTCCATTTGGAGCAAAAACAAAACGAAAATAAAATTTTGTCATAGATGTGGCCGAAATGAATATTTTCTGAACCAGCAAACCGGAATGGTACCAGTAGCATTGCTGTATGTTCAAAATTGGACAATTTCGTCCTGGGTGGGCTAAAAAAAGAGAACACCCGTTCACATTTTCCAAAGTGCAATATACAGTAAACATGGTTCGTCATATTGATACCGCTTATTCGAGCGTCAACAAAGGGTCACATATCAGCAACCATATAAACCTACTTCTGTGTCATGACCAATATCAATTTTGGGGGTGGAAGTGAAATGTATGCTATGCCGTTCTCGATATACTATGCATTAACCTAATCTAAGATCCACAAATGAGCCATATACTAAGCCTATGCTTAAGTCCGGGGCTGTCGCTCCCGGACCCCCGCTATAACCTGTTTATTTTTTCTAACGATATAACGGCCTGCCCCTAAGTGTAACATGGGCCTGGCTACTGTTATGCACAGAGATTTCTAACTTTCGCGGTTTGCATCAAACGTGTTCTGACGTATCCAACGCTCGCTGAATGGTGTATTCATTTACATAATGCTTCAGCGCTTAAGTTGTGCGCAGTAATTAAGCGATTAATATGCGCTGTGTCAAAGATGACATGGTTTTGGGAGTATATATAACAAATTTTGTAACTAGATCAACAGTTATAATTGTTAAGAACCATGAAATAATTACAATTTAGAAAAGACTTCATAATGACATTTTCGACAAGAATATGACACAGAGTCGTGCATCCAAACGATTTCGAAAACTAAACGTAATTTTGACTTCACACAGTTTTAAAAGCATTGAAACCACAGCGTTTACCCATAAAGGGTTGCTTAATATAGTGTTTTGTTCAGAGGGTTTTGAAGAATCAACTCTCAGAGACTGCATTGTAAAGAAGGAAGAAAATGACACTCGACGTTCAGAGTTATACTTAATTGTACTGACAACGGAAGATAGACGCTAGGTGCATTAGCACGTCATCCGGAAAGACGCTTCCTAAAGGCATAGGACTGGGAGGAGGGGGAGGGGTTCTACCCACCTTTCAACCAAAAGGAGGACCACCGACCAAGTAGTTCGCTCCGAATAAGACGAAAACTGAATTACAACTTTGATTTCATTCATCTATCAGTACGACTACAACTGCAATTAAGGATAAGAACCAAGATTTGATGCCAAGTAGTACCGATTTGTATACAAACTAGATGCTTCGCTAGGACCGTTGGGTCTACAACTTAAATTCTGCTTTATATAACTAGTCAAAACGCAATGCAATGCACAGAATTTATCCAGAATATTTAACACCCTACAAGGGGAAAATATGTGGCACAGATATGGCCACCAGCGAGCGGATTTTGGTAAAATTCAAGCAACTAATTCATTTTGACAGTTGATAACAGAACTCGTTGATAACAGAACTCTGAATATAAATAAGGAGTTGTTCGCCATTGTACCATTCTGCTGAACTGTGTTGATGGATATCATTATTAACGTGCTGAATTGTGTAAAGACTATGAAAATATCAAATTTGAGTAGGCATTACGTTATAGATGGTGATATAATTGGAAATGCAATTTCTTCTCTAGTACATTGATTGATCAAGTTTAAAGTTTGATTCAATGTTTCTCAATTGATCGTGATAAAGGAATAATGCTAAAGCTATGTATAACCCGAAATCCGCACGAAAAATAGAAAACAGTGGTCAGGTCGGCTTACCTACGCGACGCTACATCGGGTCCAGGGTTTTCACTTATATATATAATTTGTAAAGACTATGCAGTAACTAATGTGATGTTGTTAGTGGTAAAGATTTGTGGAATATAAAAATTTATATGCAGTACCTACCTAATGCGGAGTCATTAGTGATAGACTGTTTCATATAAAATTTTATACAATACCTAAGTTTGTGCCAAACGGGTCCATATATTAGCAATGTACAAATGAGAAGACAAGATTAAATAATTTTGACCCAAAATCTCAGCTATAAGTCCGCTATTCCATCATAACAAACACCGTTGAAGCTATATTTGCTGTATATTGACTCCACAAAACGTCAGATCATGTCTAAAAATTTAGGCTAAAGCCGTTCACCCGTTATCAAGTTACAAATGATCCTATCCAAATTTGAGTCGATTTTTGTATGAAAAAGCTGACTATTGTATACTAGCTTCCCAACCGGTAGAATCACAAAGAAATACGCATGTATGAATATGCTAAACGCAAAACCCTTCAAATAGAAAAATAATTATCCAAATCCGCTTACCTGTTTCTGAATTACATTTGTTGAAATAAAATGTTGTATTTTTACATGTAAGCAAAGAGTAGCTATGCAATTAGCTTATACAAAACTGGAGAATTTAAGAAAATTTTGCAGTAAAATTTATACATTTTACTGAATATATTTCCGCAAAATTTGATTTAATGGACAATATACATGTGACTCTATTTGTAATAATGTCATTGACCTTTGTACAAAATCGGGTGTTGATGACTGCTTCTGCTATAGAGTTTACTTTGAATTCTCATTTCTTTGAATTAATGTTTGATAGGACCTGGGGTCTATAAGACCCAATGGTAATACTTGCACAAACATTCATACAAAATAGATTCACAGACTCATAGAACCTATAATATTATATTTTAATGAAAAAGAAAGCGGGACAAGTAAGAAGATTGAAGAGCCATAATTTTTTGCCTTAAAGACAATCAATGGGTTTGTCAAACAGTTAATGCCATCCCGTTCCTGGGAGTAAAAGGGATCATAATTATCCTTTTATAGCCATATTTATCTCACAAATCCGCTTGTACCATTTATGGTACGAAACACACGAAACCCACGTTTTAAATAGAACTACTTTGCACGTGTCTTAGAACCATAACCTAAATTTATATATATATATATATGTTGGTTCTGGGTCTAAAACAGGGAACCCATGTTTTAAATACAACTACGTTGCAGGTGTCTTAGAACCATATCCTAAGTTAATATATGCATTGGTTCTGGGTCTAAAACATGGAACCCATGTTTTAAATAGAGCCACTTTGCAAATGTCTTAGAACCATAACCTAAATTAATATATATATTGCTTTTGGGTCTAAAACAGGGAACCCATATTTTAAATAAAACTACTTTGCACGTGTCTTAGAACCATATCCTAAATTAATATAGATATTGGTTCTGGGTCTAAAACACGGAACCCATGTTTTAAATAGAAGTACTTTGCACGTGTCTTAGAACCATATTCTAAATTAATATGTATATATTAACTTATTATTATGTATATATTAATATATATATTGGTTCTGTGTCTAAAACACGGAACATATGTTTTAAATAGAACTACTTTGCAAGTCTTAGAACCATAACCTAAATTAAAATATATATATATATTGGTTTAAATAGAAGTACTTTGCACGTGTCTTAGAACCATATTCTAAATTAATATGTATATATTAACTTATTAATATGTATATATTAATATATATATTGGTTCTGTGTCTAAAACACGGAACACATGTTTTAAATAGAACTACTTTGCAAGTCTTAGAACCATAACCTAAATTAAAATATATATATTGGTTCTGGGTCTAAAACACGGAACCCATGTTTTAAATAGAACTATTTTGCAAGTCTTAGAACCATAACCTAAATTAATATATATATGTTCTGGGTCTAAAACACGGAGACAATGTTTTAAATAGAACTACTTTGCACGTGTCTTATTACCATAACCTAAATGTAATGGGTTCTGGTTCTAAGACAGTAGGCAAAGCAGTGCTATTTAAAACATGTGTTTCGTACGAGAGCCAGAGTGGCAACCGGGTCCACAAGTGGCTGTCCTCGCAATGGGTTATTTTCACACGTATACTAATCACTTTACCGACCCTGGACGGATGGAAACATCCGTTATTGCGGCGCCGATTCGAACGCCTGATTTTCTATAGCCCAAAGTATACAAATTATAGTGCTACAGGCATTAGTTTAAGTAACAATCGTAAACATAGAAAACGTCGTGCCACAGATTGAACAATTTAGGTTCCTCGTCTACAAACAACGTAGTAACCCATATTATATTTGTTAGAAAGTTCCCACAAGTTGACGTCCTTCGCGTTCTCAAAAATTGCCTTAGGGTCAAAAGACTGAACCCAAAACAGAAAATATTTGCAATTATAATAATTGTTGTAGGCGAAAATGATAATCATGTTTGCAACAAGAATATTAGGAAGTGTTTCATAATAAAACAAACGTAAAATAAACGATGTGGTAGTTTAGTTTATGGAATGAGGCACTGTTTTTGAAATATCTGAGGATATTTAAATTATGAAATGAGGCACTGTTTTTGAAATATCTGAGGATATTTAAATTATGAAATTTTGGATTCTAAAACAAATTATTTTTCAACCTGAAGTTGTAAATGATTAATATGGTATAAACTATAAAACTGAATCTGAAATTATTACAGCTACAACGTTAAGTCTCTGAGTATGCCGCAGATTCATATATATGTCTATCGATCCATTTCAATCAGGGCTTTAGATATTACAAATCGCGATCAGATGATGGTTAACTGAACGGGATTGTAGTTTGTTCGACTGATTTTATTGTCGAGGTTCGCATGAAGAAAGACACAATATAAATTAAACTCATGATTTTGAAATTTCAAGCAGTTTTATTAAATTAATAATTTTTCGAAAGCTACTCATAGTGAGGCTTGAAACTTTGATTATAAATTCAAATTCTTGGCTTTGGTTCTATCGGTCAATAACCCAACGATAATCTCCTGATCACGTTATGCAGCGTTTGCGTTATAAAGGACCCCCATGTGAAAGTTTTGTCCACTCTGAGTGTTTCTGCCACCATCAAATATATGGTATGTTTGACACCATGGTGTTTGTGATTGTATTTTCAGATTGTATACATAGGTAGTGTAGTGTCGATAATAGTATGGTGTAGACAACACCATAAAATCTATATGGTGTTAGCTACACCATGTTGTTATTCACACGCCTTATATAATTTGTTTGTGGATAGTGTGCTCGTCACCGTCAGTAATAAACATTAAGCAGATTAAGCCACTATAATTAAGTTGATGGTGTCTGGTACACCATCTATTGCATTATATAGTGTAGGTATACACCGTATACCACTGGATAGTGTGGTCTAGACCATTGTGGGACAAAACTTTCACATGGATGGTCATTCATAACGTAAACGCCGCATTAGTGATGAACGCTCTATACTCTTTAATTTTAGCATCGGTATTTCAAAAAATGTATTCCCTTGCAACCATTTAGTAGTCATAGTAATACGCTTGGTTGAGTCTTCAGCCGACAAAAAACCAAGCCGCATGTAGAGAAAGCTTTTAATATTTTTAGGCTCAAAGCGAGACATCGTGAGTCTGTCATCGCTCTACAATGACAGTAATTGTAAAGTATGACACCACTGTTGCAATTTTATACTTGGACATTTCAAAATCAAATAAAACATTTATAAGCTTGAAATGTCGATCCGATTTGATAGTTTAGCAAAATTATATAAACTCTAAAACTGTGTCGAAATTTTCTTTGATGTTTGGAATTATTTATGGTTTGGTATGGTTCTGTCTAGTCTTTTTGAAAAGCAAACCTCAAACTTTGAATAAAGAACTGATATGTATTCAATGAAATAGGATCAGCTTGTATACAAAGCTAATGTCATTTTTGTTCTAAAACTCACGTCGTTACAGCGGTCCGTCCACTTGAATCTCTTCAACTCCACACTCAACTGTAATTACCGCACAACGCTCAAGAACAAATAATACTTAAGGCATTTGCACACGCTCAAACCTTTTTGCTCAAATTTTGATCTCAAAATTTGAGCTAACAATTTCATCAAAGTTTGATCAAATTTTGACGGTGACTTTTAAACAAAAATAGCGCTGTTTCAAAATTTGAGCTCAAACTTTTTAGGTAATACATTTCGTAGATGATTGGCAAGAGGAATGTTCTTTCAAACCTTTGAACAGTGTTCACACGTACAAACTTACCAAAAATGCACAAAATATGTTTTCAAATGTTGTTAAAAATTTGTGCTCAAATTTCTATCAAAATTTGAGCAAAAACTTTGAGCATGTGAACACGCCTTTAGATTTAAGTTCAATTGCCGTTGGGTTTATACAAAGGTGAAACTAAAATCATTTGTTTGGTATTAACTAGGTTTGATTCGTATAGCTCCTGAACCCGAACGTGAACATGCTCGCAAGTAAGGGTACGCGTTACTTAGAAATCATTCATTGAAACTGACTGATGTAAGATTATGTAACAGTACACCAAATACCTGCACAGTCATAAATCTTACATTTTTAAAATACTTAACCATTTTTTTGATAGAATGAGCTATAGTTACCGAAATTTTATTATATATAATTTGTATAAGCCAGGAGCTCATTGTGAGAATCTGCTATCTTATTTTGCATTTATGCATTTATAAGCATCTGTATTAGGCCTTCTTCTCTACTGTTGGTTATCTTTAGATAGTTTTGAAATATCTAACGCTGTATATTTCAAAGAAGTGCTATTTTTCCATTTCCTATAACTGTCTCTGGTGACAATAACAAATGTCGATTTCAAACGTTCACTTTATGAAAAAAGTATTATTACTGATCTTACAAGGCGATCACATAAACCAAATGCTTACCGAAGACGGAAGATTTAAACACATTCTCCAAAGATTTGTCTCAGAATGGTTCGAATTTACCCTGGAAAATGGTTGTTTTTTTATAAAACAACCCAAGTGATACCAGCGAACATTTAGTATGTTTCCGATTTCACATATTGTTGTAGGTTTATTCTGAAGAATCTATAAAGAATCGTGGAAAAGTTATACTGAGTTAGCCACTCCACTGTGGTGTGGAACTGTTTTTATCTAGAACAAAAAAAAGTTGCAAATTCATCTATAATTCGCTAGAAAATGGAATATTTCTCTACGTATGCTCTGCGAACTATAAGAAAAGTATATTTTAAAGACAATGCATTTATTAGTCAATATTCAAACGGTGATAAAATCCACCGCTTTCTCTCTGACCACATTTAAAAATGTCAAAACCCAAACGCGCTAAAATTGCTCAAAAATAGTTCAGAATCTAAAGAAAAGTAACATTTGAAATACGTTTAAAAAGCCGGTATATTTAAACACAACTTTCCCGACTTTGCCAAAAGTAAAGGTATGTATAGGTCCGTCTTAGATAATTACACAATGATTGCTTTTGCGGAAATCGTGGACTCAAACAATTATTGTGCAAACATTTGCGGTCAGAATTTTGTTGTTGATAGTCGAATTCACACGTTATCAAATGACATATCGAATCGAATAGGTGTGTTCACGGTCTATGATAGTATTAAAGCATCAGATAAAACGTGCCGCAAATGTAACTTTTAGGGGCGGAGTTGAAATACATGCTATGCCGCTCTTGATATATATACTAAGCCTAAGCCTTAGTCTTAGCCTAAGCTAAGGTCCCTACGTGAGCTATGTAAAACGCCTAAGCCTAAGTCGAGGGGCTACCGCCTACCGAACCCCCCGCTCTAAACTGTTCTTTTTTCTAACGATATAACGTCCGGTCCGTAAACATGACATGGGCCAAATATGAAATAGTAATCGTGTTTTCATATGTGCGCGGTCACTAGGTTACAATGTTAAATGTTAACTGACTGTCTATATGGTGGGTCTAGATACAGGGGACAGAAGTTCCAAACAGGGGACATTATAACGTGAACTCCGCATAAGGCGAGCTCGAAAACCATCCTATTTTGTAATTACCGATATCGAATCGCAAACCCTTGCTACGGCGACAGGCTTTACTTCATTCGGTTTTTCGCTAACCGAAAATTGCCAAAATCAAATTCAAGTGCCAGAAATTAGACCTTGTGTTCAAACTGAATTTCTGCATTTTCGATTTGCAGAAATTTGATTCCTTAATGCCTAGTCATTTAAATTTGGATTTTTCCATGTTCGCGAGCAAATTTAATGCAAAAGTGATGTCACAATGAAATTGATCCTATAGTTAAGTTTTCGGTGTTCGCTAACAAAACTGGTTCAAATTCGACAAATTTTCCTTCTTAGAAATTTGCGTAATTATACTTGAATTTTCGAAATCACAAAATGGTTACATTTCAATCACCAGGGCTGTGTTCGCGAACAGTTTTATGCCGAATTCCAATTGCCTGGAAAACGTTCCGTAGCCATTTCTAAGCAAAATTACAAAATAAAATGGTTGGTTGGGCCACATCAAGTTTACTTGCGCATTATAGATTAGGTATTTGGCGAAATTTTTTTCTGTTGGAGGTGCTTTTAATCCTACGTGACAACCCAACTACAATATTGCTATTATATCTTGCACATTCGGGAGCAGGGGTCAAACAAGACATGTTTCAAGCTAATGTTAGCCCGTTTCTAGCCAGGTAATAAGTGAATCGATTTAGCCCAAACTTTCAAAGCGGACATAACCTTATGTGGCTTCCCTGTGAAAGTAATATCGCTGAGATAAAAGAAAACACATCGGGTCAGATTAAAATTTTATGTACAAGGCCTAAGTGTAAGTTGAGGCTCTACCGCCTACCGAACCCCCGCTCTAAACTGTTCTTTTTTCTAATGGTATCACCTCCGGTCCCTAAACGTGACATGGGCCAAACATGAAATAGTAATCGTGTTTTCATATGTGTGCGGTCACTAAGTTACAATGTTAAATGTTAACAGTGACCGCGAACATGCGTGTTGCGGTTTCGCAAATAGTATGGGCGTAGATAATGTAAAACTTTGATTTGTACGTAACGATAGACTTGACGTAGCCGAACTGACTTGACAAAAGAACCTCTAAAGCGGTCTCACCGCTTAAATCTTAGCGATAAAATTAAACGCTAAACTAATACTCTTGACCGAATGTAAATAACTATTATTCTCCTGTTTCAAACTACCTCAAAAAACGCTCAGTGCTATAGTGCGCTTCCAGATGAGTACTCCTGGCTCCTGAAATCCGGATCAGGCCTCCTTCCTTCGTTTTCAAACTCCTCTGTTTTCGTGACTGTTCTCAATAAAACACCAAAATCATGTAACATTCGGTTTTAACGGTGCTATTTATATGCATTGATGACGCAATCCATGCTGAAAAAACATATATTCTCCAATTAATCCAATTATATTTCACAGCCTTCCAAAAAGTTTACTGCATAATTCAAAAACATGGATTTAAGTTTGTGTTAAAAAGCCCTGGAGTTGCTATCTTATGAGTTTCTATCTTTATTAAGGTAGAATTATTATGCTGCGGATTTTCAACTAAAATTCGTCCTTAGTTGTGCTAAAACTTATACTGAACTGTAAATAGTCAGATTTGTTTTTGCTACTTTAGTAACGAATTTCCGAAAACTTAAATTTCTCATTTATATGTAAAACCATTGTTACCATCGTTTCTAGATGATTGCGTTTCAACTGCTATATATCAGCGAAACCATAGTATTTGGTGTTAGGTTCTTTTGGTGTCAAAGAATTCAATGTTTGTATAGTAGATTTTGATTACCTCGCTGTATATATGAAATATATAATATAAAACTTTATAATTATACCTGATCAGTTTAACGCTTTGCTGTAACCAGATCGAAATATGATTTTTTATATATTTTAATTCGCATCAGGTATCCAGCCTTCGCGATAAAACCAATCTAAATTTGTATTGAAACATTCTTCGTATATTTTTGAACAGACGTTTAAATTATACCTGATCATTATAACGCTTTGCTGTAACCAGATCGAAATATGATTTTTTATATATTTTAATTCACATCAGGTATCCAGCCTTCGCGATAAAACCAATCTAAATTTGTATTGAAACATTCTTCGTATATTTTTGAACAGACGTTTAAATTATACCTGATCAGTTTAACGCTTTGCTGTAACCAGATCGAAATATGATTATTTATATATTTTAATTCACATCAGGTATCCAGCCTTCGCGATAAAACCAATCTAAATTTGTATTGAAACATTCTTCGTATATTTTTGAACAGACGTTTAAATTATACCTGATCAGTTTAACGCTTTGCTGTAACCAGATCGAAATATGATTATTTATATATTTTAATTCACATCAGGTATCCAGCCTTCGCGATAAAACCAATCTAAATTTGTATTGAAACATTCTTCGTATATTTTTGAACAGACGTTTAAATTATACCTGATCAGTTTAACGCTTTGCTGTAACCAGATCGAAATATGATTTTTTATATATTTTAATTCGCATCAGGTATCCAGCCTTCGCGATAAAACCAATCTAAATTTGTATTGAAACATTCTTCGTATATTTTTGAACAGACGTTTAAGTTATAACATTTGTCCATCCAAACTAAAGATATTTGTCTCGGAAAATTACTTTTCTAAAAATTTATTTTATTTCTGAGTACAAATAAACTAAATGATTTTGAGATTTCTATGACTACGTATTTACTGCTATTTGTGAAACCAATACTTAGCTTGCTTTTTTCAACCATATAAATCTGCTTTATTTCAAAATTGGCCAATACGTGCTTTAAATAACACAGCCTCATCCGAAATTCTAAAATACTTAAAATCCGCCACCTTTACTAATATACTTTAGTTGTAAAGGAATATTAAAGAATTTAAAAATTTGTCTTCAGATTCTTTGTTAAATTGGCATTTCTCTGAAGAAAAGTATTAAAATATTTAAATTCTTGTTGCGGATGCTTATGTGGCTCTTATGATATCTGACAAAACATCAAATATTGAACTTTTTTAAATTTTTAAATTCTTAAAATCTTATTTTTTTCAAATTTAGTCGTATCAGATTTTGTTTTATTCGATTCGTTGAGACAAATCCAATGATGCAAAAATGAGCTGGGTGAAACCAACCGGCAAAAGTTATGGATATAGCGGAATAAAACGAATTAAAACGATTCAAATTTAGAACCGACAGAAAGAACAAAGTATCCCAATTATCTACACCGCAGCAACACCAGCAGCAGGAGCAGGTGATCATTATTTTCGTGGTATACATTTCCGTAAAGCGTTCGATACTCAAGGTGTTACCGCAGACGACGGCAAAACTTATGTGAAATATATAATCGTTCGATTCCGATAATCATGTTATTTCTACAGTTGTTTTTGCTATTTCAGTATTCCGCAACCCATGTGGCTATGGTGAACCGCCCCGTAACGCCAACAACCAAATTATTCCTTGTCGCTCACCGAATTTCGACGAATGTGACTGGGACTATTGGTGTCATGTGGGCGCTGACGAACGCTCAACCGTTTGCTGTCCTGCGGGTATGTTTTTTTTCTCATGTAATTTATAAATAATTATTCATTTATAAATAATTATAAATGTTATTTATATATAAATGTTAATACAATTTAAAAATAATTATAAATATATATTTATAAATAATTATAAATCTTATTTATAAATAAATGTTAATATAATTTTTAAATAATTATATATATCATTATAAATATATTTATAAATAATTATAAATATTATTAATAAATAAATGTTAATATAATTTATAAATAATTATAAATATAATTATAAATATACTTATATATAATTATAAATAAATTACATTATAAGTAATTATATATTATACTAATTATCATTTATAAATTACGTATAATGTAATTTATATATATATATATAAATATAATTATAAATGCATTTATATATAATTATAAATAAATTACATTATAAGTAAGTATAAATCATTATAATAAGTATAATATAAACACTTTTATTTCTATCATTTAAAAATAACAATAAATATAATTTAGTATATATATTTAAAATAAGTTACTATTAGGTATATTTATAAATTTGCGACTAATGTAGTAGCATCGTTAGCTGAATTAGGCTTTGCAACGTTTTAAACTCTTAATGGTAAAGTGCAAATCTGGTTGGAGTTACGTCAAAATTCTATTAAGGATACAGAACTGTGTTGCTTTAGTTTTAATTTTATGAAGTTTCTGCAAGATTTGATCAAAAATATTTAAAAATTATGTCGCTGCTCCAAAGCTGAGCCAGTTGAAGCCAAACTGAGAAATCTAAAGTAAAAATAATTAAAACAGTCTTATTCCATTTTTGCGGTTAGTACTGTTTCCTGTTCAGTGTTCACATTGAAATCATTTGCGATCATTCAGAGACGGTTCGTTTTTCGAAATCCCAACTATCGTAAACATTATACTTTAATAATCTCATTTAAACTATCTACGATATGGAAAAACTGAATACAGGTGATCCTGGTGGCTATTTTGGTAACAAAAATTACTATATTGTAAAAGCACCAACGGATATGCTTCAGAAACGAATGGAAATTCGATGTCATATCTTTTACTCGTTTACAACCAAAAGAAGCAAAACACACCAGTAGACAACTATAAATTTGCTATAATATGCCATTTCGAGTGATAGTTTGTGTCCACAAAGCTGTTGTTTTAATTTAAAAATGGTGAATTTTCACGAATTAAAGTGCACAGTAACTCAGTCGTAATTGAAGAAAGCCGCAAAACCCATCGATTTCTTCTAAAATTATGTCACCAAAATTTCTTCTACTGTAGCTTACGAGTTTTCTAAATCTAAAATTATGTCACCCGTAGCTAACAGATGGACATTGTCAAAGTATTTAGGTGACAACAACAAATTATTAAAATTTAAAGGTTTATAAAATTTAATTAAATTATTTGTTTTTAGTTGGGACTCAGCTATGTCGTCAGCCCCTGACGATCGGAACAGGACTCAGCGCATTGCCTCGTTACTATTACAACCCGCTTACCCAGCAGTGTCTTCCGTTTACCTATTCCGGAATCGGTGGAAATCAAAACAATTTCCTTTCACGGGCCGACTGTGAAGTGTCATGCCCTGGTTAGTTTGAATTTGTTTGTTATCATAACCTTCAGATTGATTGGTTCTGGGATTGTTTTTCATTTTTGTTAGACTAAGTAAATTGTAAATTGTAATAGAAAAGTAATATATTTGAAGAAAGAGACACTGAAACTTGTCGAGCAGGTCGGTGACAAGGCCCACAGTTTAAGTGATACTTTTACAATAACTTTAAATATTTTTAGTCCACACGATCTTACAATCAAATTGCCTTGCAGTACAGGATATCCAATATTAGGCGGACGGCAAGTATAACCCCAAACTGAGTGACAGCCTATAGCGGATTGATAAAACTTGGTGGGGAATTTAAAACTGGGACTGGGACTGGCACCTTCGTAAGCTAGAAACATGAAGCTTCCGTACTCTCTGGAGCTACGCCACCAGACCCTGCAAGAGGATTGTCATTTACTAGAAACATCATCGATTAATGTGATATATATATATAAACTGCATGACTATAATACAATAAACTACAAGATGTAAACGCAGTATTTCAATTCATTATCACTTCAACTTGGGTGTATCGTCAAAACTGCGGTTGATACTAAACGTATCCCTTTTAGCAAGAGTGTTTAAGTGAAGAGTATGACACTCCCATGCATTCGAATGTTGACCCGTGTGTCATCATAACACGGGTGTTAGGTGTTATCTCGGAGTTTTTGCGGGGAGGGGTTATCATGCATATACCCCTCATTTTGTGGTGGGGGAGTGGGGTGCGTGGCAGTATCTCGGAACCCCCTAAAACTGTTTGTGGTTCAATCGACGACTCCCTCAAAAGGAGGGGGTGTCTGAGCTTCCCGGCGCCCATAAAATCACGGGGTTTATGCATTATGACTTCCCAGAAGTGAGCGAGGTAGCATCAAAGGCGCCGTGTCATCAAACACGGGTCACGAATAGAGTTTACGGACGGAGTGACACTCTTCCCTTAAGCATTCTTGCTTTTAGTAACTGTTGGTTGCATACCTTAGGTGCATACTATATCAATTTTGGTTTTGTGCTGCAAACCACCAAAGGTAAATCTGAAAAAAACCGAGTCAACTGGGACAACATAGGCATGTCGGTGAATAGGTTATCGCCGGCTGTGTTTCAAAGTTCAAACCTTAAGGCACGATAGCGGGTAAACATTAATCCGAATCAGGTGGGCAAAGAAAGAACCGCTCCGACCCAGTGCGATCCCTTGGTTTTTGTTTCCAGTCTATTTATTTTGCTGCTTGTTTATAATTATTTTACCCCTGGATACCTCATGATGGCATTGCGGGTAGAATAAGTTAAGAGAAAGACCCCTCTGGTATACATTCTGGTGCGTGCAGTTTGTATAGCTAGATGTAGACATTGGCGACATAGACGGAGATATTTTTTCGAAAATAATCACTGTTTAACATTTGAGATATTTGAAGGTACTGAACCATGTACTTAAGATCGACATTATATCTCGTCTTATGGAGCCTGGGAAGATATTATTTATGGCTGGGATTTAAGATTTTATGTCTGGGATTTAAGATTTTATGTCTAGAATTTAAGATTTTATGTCTGGGATTTAAGATTTTATGTCTGGGATTTAAGATTTTATGTCTGGGATTTAAGATTTTATGTCTGGGATTTAAGATTTTATGTCTGGAATTTAAGATTTTATGTCTGGGATTTAAGATTTTATGTCTGGAATTTAAGATTTTATGTCTGGGATTTAAGATTTTATGTCTGGAATTTAAGATTTTATGTCTGGGATTTAAGATTTTATGTCTGGAATTTAAGATTTTATATCTTGGAACATTTTGTGTCCACATTGACGCATGGTATATCCCCTTTTTCTCTGTTTGTGAAATTTAATATCCAGTAAAATTACAATGCATTTGGAAAGAAGACATACTTCTTGGTAACGGTGTAGTTATCGTAATGCTAACATGGCCTAAGTGGAAAAAATATTAAAATATCTTAATGTTTCAAGCAATTTTTCGAAGCTTTTGAAGTCCTGAAAAACTCAACCCAGCGAACCATCTATAAATTTAACTCAGTGACAATGTCATATAAACTAAAAAAATATCGTCGATATTTCGTTTCCATTACAACGTTATGATCGTTGGATGATATTAGGATCATAATTAGGAAGAATTGATTAAAATATCTTTATCTCAGCAAGCATACATGTCGGCGCTCGGTCATGCCAGGGGGGTAAAGGCCCCCACGGGAGGGGGGGGGGGGTCGCGGCCATCCCAGGGGGTAAGTTTTTTTGTGCTTGGTCCCCGCAGCTACATTTTTCGCGTATGAGTGCAGTTTCTGCAGAAAAATTATTAAAATACAAACCCTGGAGTCGCCAAGCCCCCTTCGGGGGGGGGGCGTTACCCCCTGGCTTTTCGGCCTCAGGAAGGGTCCGGTCCAGACCTCAGGGAGGATTACCCCCTGCCCCCCACTGCCGGCATGTATGAGCGAGACCTTGGACTAGCTTAGGGCGATGTGATAGCGCAGCCTATATGCTACTTCGTTCAGATAGATTTGTCTGTAAGCATCTTGATGAATTCATTTTTAGCGTAGATTTTGCTATAACCTTTACAAATTCGTTCACTCAAACAAATTTGTTGCAATCATGATTTCTATCATAATAGTTATATAATTGACCCAAATATGGGCAAGCTAACACGTCCCAGGAGGATACCTGGTGCGATGAGGGGTGGAGTCCGGAGCCTCAGGGAAATCGTGGCACCTCCCGGAGTAGGGAATCAGCGAAGCCCTGTGGGTGATGCTTCGAGCATTATAGTGGATAATACCCACCTCTCCCACCCCCGTCTGAACATATATGACTAGGTCCCATGAGTTCCACGCTGGCAACCATAACCCCGATATATACCGATGTAATGGGGAACTTGCAATTTACATGTGTATTTGTAAATATACAAGTGTGTTATAAGCTATTGTTATAAGTATTTATGTGTTAAAATAGGAAATGTATTGAAAATTCTTTAAGTTATATTGAAAAGGTTTCAGGTGCTAATATTTTCGGTTTAACATCGACTGATGCCAAAAACAGATGCCTTGAAGTGAGGCCAGCCAGTTCCAGCACTGAAACTTTCTTTACCTACGCTGCCATCTCGTGCCCATTTTGCAGTCATCTAGACCTAATTTTACTAAACCTTAAGCAACGTGGCCTTAGCGTCTTGCCCAAAAAGATTAGGGGACTGAGAACCTAGAGCAACGTGGCCTTAGCGTGTTGCCCAAAAAGATTACGGGACTGAGAACCTAGAGCAACGTGGCCTTAGCGTCTTGCCCAAAAAGATTACGGGACTGAGAACCTAGAGCAACGTGGCCTTAGCGTCTTGCCCAAAAAGATTACGGGACTGAGAACCTAGAGCAACGTGGCCTTAGCGCTTTGCCCAAAAAGATTACGGGACTGAGAACCTAGAGCAACGTGGCCTTAGCGTCTTGCCCAAAAAGATTACGGGACTGAGAACCTAGAGCAACGTGGCCTTAGCGTCTTGCCCAAAAAGATTACGGGACTGAGAACCTAGAGCAACGTGGTCTTAGCGCTTTGCCCAAAAAGATTACGAGACTGAGAACCTAGAGCAACGTGGCCTTAGCGTCTTGCCCAAAAAAGATTACGGGACTGAGAAAGCGGCCTTAGCGTCTTGCCCAAAAAGATTACGGGACTGAGAATCTAGAGCAGCGTGACCTTAGCGTCTTGCCCAAAAAGATTACGGGACTGAGAACCTAGAGCAACGTGGCCTTAGCGTCTTGCCCAAAAAGATTACGGGACTGAGAACCTAGAGCAACGTGGCCTTAGCGCTTTGCCCAAAAAGATTACGAGACTGAGAACCTAGAGCAGCGTGACCTTAGCGTCTTGCCCAAAAAGATTACGGGACTGAGAACCTAGAGCAACGTTGCCTTAGCGAATTGCCCAAAAAGATTACGGGACTGAGAACCTAGATCATCGTGGCCTTAGCGTCTTGCCCAAAAAGATTACGGGACTGAGAACCTAGAGCAACGTGGCCTTAGCGCTTTGCCCAAAAAGATAAAAAGATTAAGGGACTGAGAACCTAGAGCAACGTGGCCTTAGCGCTTTGCCCAAAAAGATTACGGGACTGAGAACCTAGAGGCCTTAGCGTTTCCCCAAAAAGATACGGGACTGAGAACCTAGGGGGCCGGGCGGCGAGCAACGTGGCCTTAGCGTCTTGCCCAAAAAGATTACGGGACTGAGAACCTAGAGCAACGTGGCCTTAGCGTCTTGCCCAAAAAGATTACGGGACTGAGAACCTAGAGCAGCGTGGCCTTAGCGTCTTGCCCAAAAAGATTACGGGACTGAGAACCTAGAGCAACGTGGCCTTAGCGCTTTGCCCAAAAAGATTACGAGACTGAGAACCTAGAGCAGCGTGACCTTAGCGTCTTGCCCAAAAAGATTACGGGACTGAGAACCTAGAGCAGCGTGGCCTTAGCGTCTTGCCCAAAAAGATTACGGGACTGAGAACCTAGAGCAACGTGGCCTTAGCGCTTTGCCCAAAAAAGATTACGGGACTGAGTACCTAGAGCAACGTGGCCTTAGGGTGGGCTGGCCTGGGCTGCTCTGGGGGTGCGCTTGCCGAAAAAGATTACGGGACTGAGAACCTAGAGCAACGTGGCTGCTGCTTTGCCTAAAAAATATTACGGGACTGAGAACCTAGAGCAACGTGGCCTTAGCGCTTTGCCCAAAAAGATTACGGGACTGAGAACCTAGAGCAACGTGGCCTTAGCGTATTGCCCAAAAAGATTACGGGACTGAGAACCTAGAGCAACGTGGCCTTAGCGTTTTGCAAGATTACGGGACTGAGAACGGGGTCCCTGGCCTTAGCGCTTTGCCCAAAAAGATTACGGGACTGAGAACCTAGAGCAACGTGGCCTTAGCGTCTTGCCCAAAAAGATTACGGGACTGAGAACCTAGAGCAACGTGGCCTTAGCGTCTTGCCCAAAAAGATTACGGGACTGAGAACCTAGAGCAGCGTGGCCTTAGCGTCTTGCCCAAAAAGATTACGGGACTGAGAACCTAGAGCAACGTGGCTTAGAATGACTGAGAACCTAGAGCACCCTGTCCTTAGCCTCGTGCCGTAAAAGATTACGGGACTGAGAACCTAGAGCAGCGTGGCCTTAGCGTCTTGCCCAAAAAGATTACGGGACTGAGAACCTAGAGCAACGTGGCCTTAGCGTCTTGCCCAAAAAGATTACGGAAAGACTGGTGGCTGCGCTTTGCCGGTGGGGGCTGGCCTGGCGTGGCCTTGCTTTGCCGATTACGTGACTGAGAACCTAGAGCAACGTGGCCTTAGCGTCTTGCCCAAAATGATTACGGGACTGAGAACCTAGAGCAACGTGGCCTTAGCGCTTTGCCCAAAAAAGATTACGGGACTGAGAACCTAGAGCAACGTGGCCTTAGCGTTTTGCCCAAAAAGATTACGGGACTGAGAACCTCAGAGCAACGTGGCCTTAGCGCTGTGCCCAAAAAGATTACGAGACTGAGAACCTAGAGCAACGTGGCATTACCGCTTTGCCCAAAAAGATTACGGGACTGAGAACCTAGAGCAACGTGGCCTTAGCGTTTTGCCCAAAAAGATTACGGGACTGAGAACCTAGAGCAACGTGGCCTTAGCGCTGTGCCCAAAAAGATTACGAGACTGAGAACATAGAGCAGCGTGACCTTAGCGTCTTGCCCAAAAAGATTACGGGACTGAGAACCTAGAGCAGCGTGACCTTAGCGTCTTGCCCAAAAAGATTACGGGACTGAGAAAATAGAGCTACGTGGCCTTAGCGTCTTGCCCAAAAAGATTACGGGACTGAGAACCTAGAGCAACGTGGCCTTAGCGCTTTGGCCAAAAAATAAAGATTAGGGGACTGAGAACCTAGAGCAACGGTGGTTGATGCTTTGCCCAAAAAGATTACGAGACTGAGAACCTAGAGCAACGTGGCCTTAGCGCTTTGCCCAAAAAAGATGGGGTTTTTTTACGGGACTGAGAATCTTAGAGCAACGTGGCCTTAGCATCTTGAGCAATACGTAACTGAACGAAAAGCAG
>JASANE010003261.1:0-10467 GCA_030248225.1 Trileptium ribeirensis | reverse complement strand
GAGCAATACGTACTATGTACACGTTCAGTTTCGTATTGCTCAAATTCATCAGTATCATATAGAGCGATACAAGAAATCCTTATCAAATTAGAAATTTTGTCGCGATGCTCAACAATTTATGCTATTGCAACGTGTTACCTGGTACTAAAACTTGTTACTACAACATACTTTGTTGAATAAGTTTGTAATCATCTATTCAACACGTCAGTAGCGTGTACGATAGAAGAATGTGTATAAATCAGTCCACATATCCATTAAAATTTAGGCTGTGAAACCGTTTGTATTTATATTTGTCAGGAATCTCTATAATTTGGTTTTTGGACTTTATTATTTTCATAAATAGTATTTTATAATTATTAAATTAGTATTCATCACAGCTATATTTTGTTCTTACTGTTATAATCGTGTTTATTTTTTATGGTTACCGAATATATGTGTATATTTTTTGGTTTTAATTTTTAAGTAGATGCTGTAGCAGGCTGCTACGTTAACAAATACCCAATACGGCTAAGCGATAAACGGTGTAAAAAAGTTTATATTTTGTATAGTTTCGTCTATTCTATTATAATTTGTCTATTATTGGTACTTGTTTTTAATAATTTTAAGTAACTTATCACAATCGGTGTTTTTTATGTCGGCAAATAAAGTTTTGTAAAATAGTTCTGCCACAAATTCTTAAAATTCTGTTAGTTTAATTCCTAATGTTAATTACAACTCTCTTTTGTTTTCGCAGCACAACAACAAAAACAACTTTCCTCATTTTAAAATCATATACTCAAGTTTTCACTAGAATTGTAGTAAGCAGTTATAGCTTTGAGACTGCGGCATTCTAGTAACCTAGAAAATCGACAAACATAGCAATGACAAGGACCAAAACCAAAATCATTTGAACGTCTTGTTTAGAGTATTACAGCTTTATATTACAAAAATGGAGCATTGTTATTGGCTGCAATAAGAAATTAATCTGTGGAATTAGATTATTTGCGACTTTATAGGTATCTAAGGCCCATCGGATTAGTGGTATATATTGTCCCGGCGTGGGAGGGGGTGGGGGCAAAAGATAAATGATTGAAATTTTCGGGTACTTATAATTTTCCTATATAATTACTTATAATTCGCCAAAATTTTTCCTAATCGTTGTAAATTTTATCCAATTTTGGATAAGGCGGAGTTGGGTGCGGAGCTTTCAGGAAATAGTGTTGGGTGGTGATATTTCAGGGTAAAGGTGCATTTGGCTTGAGGGCAGTCGGACCTCTAGGATAGTAACCACACTACTAATCCTGTTTCTACCCACGCATCGGCATCTATGGCTTATATACTATTTCGCGGGCTTGAAATACTGCTTTTGTGCTGTTTACCCTAGCCATGTGTCAATCCTCAACGTGGTTGGTACAACAGCTTCACAGTCATGTTACCGTAAGAAACTGCAATGAATCGAACAGTACAAAATAACAATAATGTATGTAATAAACTTATATAGCGTGTGTAAATATAAGTACTTCCTTATCTACACAAATGTGCCTATATTTATTGTGCCTTCGATTTTACGCAATAATCAATGTTGGTTTAGCTATGTAATTTGTTAGATTTATAATTCTTTGATAACACACATTTGCATATAATTCTTTCAAATAAACGGTGATTGACGACAGTTTCTTGTAGCTGACCAACGATTTCAAAGCATTTTAGAGTTGAGTTTACCCTAGGTAATAGCAAACGTTAATTCTGCAAAACAGTACTTTTGTCCTTCCACATAGTTTCTAAACTCAAAGATGGACGCATACGCATGTTCTTTACGACTTGTAAAAGTTGTGATTTTTTGCTAAACATAGATCATCCTCTTTTTTGGTTACTGCATCACTGAATTTTACAAATGTTTATTATGATCACGACAGATACACATTAATGGGTTTGCGGATATGTCAGATTTTTTGTCACATTTTGCGTTTGAACATCCGTACATATTGTCAAATGCGACTCCAACTACTGATGGTGGTACGGCGTTGTATGATTTAAGCTACTGAACACCTAGCTAGTGCAAACAGTTTTGATGTAACTTTTAATCATCATAACTCAGCAACGGATGGTCGGATCGGATTCATCAATGGCTAAATTGTTCGTCTTTTTGTGTTTTAGCGACATCGGTGTAGATACGAATTTATAAATATACAGATCGCCTTATTTTTACTGTTAAATCTTTTTTTGAACATTTTACGTTTGTAAACTTTATATTATTTGTAGCAAGAGTATGTGTGGAATGAATTTCAAATTTTACTGAAATTGTTTTAGTATATTGCTACTTAGTTTCTGCGGGTACTTGACACGTTTGGCTGCACGAGCTTTCGTTCGTGATTAAAACTGTTGAATCATAATTAAAAATCGAAATCTGTTAACAGTTCGATTCAGGATTTTCGGTATCACTTGTACGAAATTACAGGTAAATTGAAATGTCTAATTTTTGATATCATACGATACATGAGGACGTTATACGGTGTTATTTTCAATATACCTACCAGTGGACCCGGCATTCCAGTTTAGTTCAAAATTTCAAGAATTTCAGTTTTTTTGCGGTGACAAACCTATCGTTTACCCCAGAGCTGATATTAAATTTATATTCATGCCACATTGATACTTCTAGTGCTTTTCATTAAAATTCACCAATAAAATAATATACATCGGTGACACCATGCCCTCAAAACTGTAATAATGGGGCTGTAGAACATTGCTTAACTTCCAGCTTTAGTCAAAAATTCTATGAGTATGCCTTTTTTAATATTTTTGACATACTGAACCTGTCTCAAGGTCTTAATAGAAACCGACGTGGTATGGAACGTGTATCATTTCTTATTACTTAACAAAAAATAGTTTTAAGCTCAACCCCGCAACTAAGATTATATTTTCATCAATTATTCTTGTTGTAAATTACTCATAATTAAATTAAAGTAATCAATAGGTTGAAAGTTGCTTGCTGCTAATTTTTTCAAGCCCATGACTGACAACATGCGTATAATTTCAACATTGCTGTGTTCAATCCGAACTTATCACTCCATTATTAGATGATATGCTGAGAAATATGTGTATATTCTATAAAATAGTGGCCACTGAAAGAATCGTTGCGACTGTTGCAGGTTCTTTCGATCAAAAAGTAGCAACAATGCAATGACCAAAGTGCTCTAAATCCTGCAAAAGAACTAGATTTATATATTTTTGCAATATATATGCTTAAATCTAAACAAACTAGAATTTATAGAAGTGTTTGAACCATGAACATTGACATAAATATACCCGGTTGTGTTTATTGTAATACCCGGGATTTCATGGTCTTTATTTGCTCATATCCTTTCACATGCGCAAGAGTTAATAAATGCTCAGTATTAGACCAAAATCAAGTCGAATTTTGTCGACCCTGTCTGGTAACCGCTAAAGTAATTTGATACAAATTTTCAGAATTTGTTATAATGGCTTTCGAATAGATGGCTCAAGTTTTTGCTGTGCTGGTGTAGGTCTCGTGGCAGGCGTGTGCTGATTATTTTACACCAAGATTTCAGATATGGCTACGGCGTAAATGGGCGAAAGTATTTGCCGGACTAATCTTGTGGCTTCACCTTTTTAACCTATATTTAAAAGCACCGGTGTTAAACCGACGATTTCAGCGGAGTGCCTAGTATTACTTTCATCATCCTAATTTATTAGTGATGAATATTACCGCTACTATATAGCTATGATATTGTTTCCGAATTTTCTAAAACTGTGCATAATACCTGCGGCTCCTGGTGTTCCTGTATTGATTGTATCGTGTTCTATTGTCCATGGGTTACACTTGTATACATCGATACATCTAATAGAAATAAATGTTTTTGTAGTTTAATATCAGGTAAAACGTCAACATATCTATAGCACAGGAGTAAGCATTAAAATTCGTGCCGTTATTGGTTTGCGCTGGAAATATATTTTCGTTAAACATTCACGTCAGAATAAAAATAAGTCTTCAATAAATTCCCAGTAACGTATTCGCACATTTCATGCTTATTGAACGTTTGCCCTGATTAGGTATATTTATTTCTAGCCACATATTTTTGCCTTTTGCACATTTTAAAATATTAATTTATCGATATTTGTGCCGTCTAGATACTGTGGAGCTTCGCATAGTTGGCGAAACTTGACCACGTAGAATATTTTTCATGACATATCTATGTCCAAATTTAACAAAATTATGCATCCTTTTCATGACACAATCTGCGGGATTTTGTTTATAGGAATCACACTGACGTTTTGGTTGCTAGAACATCTTGCATGGTTACAAACATCTTACATTGCTTAGTCTGGAGTGGTCAAAATTTTGGTCATTTCTAAGGAACGCAGGGTAAATTTAAGAAATTTTCATGATTTTTATCACATCCAAAACAGAACCGTTAAAGCCACGTGCCCCCCGCTCGATGGCTGCTGAGGCTATAAAAGCGTTTTCGGCAGGTCTGGTAGCAGCTTCCACAATTTTATCGTATGTTTATTATGCTTCGTGAAATGTCAAAGAACGATGCACGATAAATACTGATGCTGGTAAGTTTAACTGAAAATTATTTTGGTAATTTGTGTTATCTAACACTGATCATTTATAGGAAAAGCTGGTCGTTTCTAAAATTCGTAGTTAAAAACTATGTCTTATAAAAACTTTAATCCTAATCGGCGTTCACGTTATAATGTACCCCCTGTTTGTAACTTTTGTCTATCTGTAGGCGCGATCCTACCGTATGGACAGTCGGGTTTACACCTATACTGTAAATCAATTTCCAAGGGTGGTCGACATACTTCTAGCTACTACATTTTTCGTTACGATGTCGCACACGCCTTTAGCTACCGATTTTTCGCAGATTAACTGTAAAGGACTCCCTGTGTAGTTAATTGCGGTTTATTACTCGACTGTGCTATGTAGTTTCTTTTAAATTCTCGATATTTGTATCTAGGCCATAAGAATGTTGATGAAATAATGTCGCACACTGCCAGTGAAACTGCAAGAAGACATAGTGTACTTGACATCGTCGACAAGTGGCAATACCCCTAGCTAGCTACCTTTGAAAACATCTATACAAAACATGGGGTGTCGAAAATGTCGACAGTATGCCTGACACTGTGTTGCGTACATAGGTTCCAAACGTTAGAGACGTTTTATAACGTGAACGCCGCATTACAGTAAAATAAGTTTAATTGCAAATGTAGTTTTACAAATTTTAAATCAGGTTGTTAAATATATAGCAATTTTGAAAAATCGTTTCCGTTTAATGCCGCGTATATTTCCTGTAAGCCAGATTTGAGACGTTTGTTGCACCCCTTTGTCTCAGCGACCGAGTTTTGTAAAATACATCACTTCAGACCGAATTATACATTCCCAATTGGACAAATTAACAGGTTTACCAATGTGAAAACATTACCACAGCTTGACAGCTGTGACAATAATTATTTATATATAATATGTAAATTTGTGTTTGTGTGTGGCAGTTTTAAATATACATATGCCAGAAAACCTAACTAATGCAAGCTGAACGTGACAGTTTTATATAATACTTAGGGATTGGAGATTGTAATCTATATTTTTAGCACAAGCAACGAATTGTTATTATGTTCAATTCGGACGAGGTAAACGGGTTATTTACAACAGGATAGGGCGAGCGGTAGCGGAAGATCAGGATCATTTCAGTCATACTCTCTCGCGGTAAAACTGACAGTTTCAATAAATCTGAATTAGAACACATAAACAACTATATTTTAAGCTCCGCTCGTTTCCATTCCACCTAACCACTTTTCGCTTCATCTCAGCATTTGATGTAAATAGATTCCGCTCGGCGCTTCATAGCCGTGTCCGGCTGGGCTGTTCCAGCAGCAAGCCAGGATTCTCTCGGCTCTTAAAAGTTCGTAATGATAAATGCTTATGCTTTCCAAATATTAGAAACAACATAGAGCAGTTAAACCAAACAGAGGAACTGTATAAAGTTGTATTTAGGGCTTTTAAAAGCAGAGCAGGTGGTAGGCTGGGCTTTTCTTGCTGTCACTGACTTGTGAATTACATATACTACACTTGTTATAATATTGTGTTTTGCATTACAGAAAATTTTTTAAGAGCCGCTCCCAGCTTTTTCAGATGCACTGGACTTGGCTGGCTGCGGCACTACCAGGCGTATCTTAGGTGCGGATCAGCTAAATTCGATCTCATCAAAATTGTTCGATGCAATGTGTGGCAAATATTGCTGCCATTACGTTTGCATTACTCACATCGAACACACTACGAAATTTGTTTTCTGAAACTTATTCTCCCGATTTCTAAGACAGACATAGCCAATTATATATCTCATAAGTGGTAGCGAAGGATGCGCGTCACCTAAAGATCATACATTAATTATGACTGATATAAATTAAAAATCCGAAAGTTCATAAACTATACAAAACCAAAAATGAAAATTTCGGGTTTCGTGACGCTTAAAAAATTATTTCTTAACCCAACGATTTGGGTTATTTACATTATACCGCTTGCAAGTCTGAAAATTTTATTGTAACATCACAAATCAAGAAGTTATTGACTGTTCTAGTGGATTTTTTTTATTTGGGACTGTATTCACATACAGGTTCTTGAATAAACGAAAGTACAATATTAATATCAAAATTCTTAATTATGAAGTTTGACTTTAGAAGGTAGTCGTAGAGGTTAGATATTTATATTTTAAAATGTTGATTAAAAATGAATATGAAGCATTTCACGATCACAAAACTTGAAATTTTAAGTAATGAATATAAATATTACAACTTTAATTTAGGAACAGAATTTCAAGCATTATAAGTTTAAATATATACGCTTTACTTTCAGTTATGTGTGCATAACTATTTGTGCTTACCCCACCATATTAAGTGAACAGGGGCTGAACAATAACTTCTTACTGATAAATCCAATCCGGATTTTGCTGTTGCTGCTTGCTACTTGGTGGTTAGTATGCTCATTTTACGAAAATTTTGACCATGCATATGTGCTTAGGTTGTTTGCCAGGGGCAATGATATCTCTCCAAAATATTTATGGCTATGCTATTGGGAACTACTATTGTGATCTAGGCGGTTCTAGGTTGCTTTTTATCCATGTTAGATTACACTCTATCAACAGTAAAAATTGTGGCTCGTGCGGGTCCTAACTATGCTTGTGGAATACACCGACGGGCAAAATCCATTGATTAATTAACTGTTCACTCCATTGTTTATTACAGCGCTCAGTCTCCACCAGGATACACCTAAAATGACATACTCGCGTTATTTAAATCCTATGCTGAGTACGCTGCGATTGTCAAGATTGTTGCAACGCGTCAATTTGTTTGATCGCCGATTGGAATTGAACTCATAAACTCGCTGCGTAGTGGTTTAAATAAACTTTTCTCAGTTCCGGGCACTAAATTAAACCTAGTTCTGAAACCTAACTCCTAAGAATTAAGTATAGTTGTTGTCAATGAACCCACCATAATTTCTAAATCCCCGCGCTAACCTAGGTTTTAATTTTTGTTTTAGAGAAAGGCTTTTTGAAATTTGCCAAATTGTTATATCAAACAATTTATCCAAAATTTAGCCGTGGATCCAACAGACATACACACATATCCGCCAATTAAGAGTCAAAACTTGATACACCTGCTCTCAACACTCACAACATATACAAGATAACTCTACAGACAATACCACGCAAAATATTTTTCAAAGCTCTCTTAATTTTAACCATTCTTATAGCCTTGGGCACCTTACAACAATTTTATATATTTAACAATATATTATATAAAATTGCAAAAGATGACATGGGGGATAGTACATAATTTATTAAACTCTAGATCAGCAGTTACCAAATTCATTTCGAGCTATCTAGACAGTGTCCAAAACAGAATATAAAACCCAATTATACTCGTGTGATTCCCCTGTCCACTTTTGGCAAAACATAAAGTTGCCTAATATATATACTATTTTACAACAGATTTCACTACTACTTGAAAAATTACATTATACACATCACATTTTGCCTTAACGAACTCCACACATTATGCTGTTTGCGAGAATTAAATTATAATATTGAATCCTGTACCACCAACATTACATCTTAAATATTGTACGTACCTCACCCGTCTTATACATAAATCATGCATCCAAAATCATACAAAGTAAATAAATATTGTACAGAATAAAATACATACATTACAACAGCACACATTGCAGCTGATATATCTTTAAATTTGCTAGGGTAACATGTCTGGTCGGGCTGAAAATTAATCGTGATCTAAGTTAAATCTATATTAATAAAAACATACTATTTTATACTACAACCATAGTCAAATATATGCAAGTTGTGATTAGCATAGGAATGACAGAGCGTTAGTCGGCGAAAGTAGTAGCGAAAGTCGGCCGATACATACGTTATTACGAACAAACAGTTGATTTAATTACAATTTTAACAAACTAATATCACTTTTGAAGACAAAATTTGCTAAAAATTCACTGCTATTGTATGTAACTCTTGTATGGCTTTAGCTAGGTTCAGGTTGTCATTGTGTAATACAACCTCATGGCGAACATTTGCAACATTGGCGAATGACAGTATCTATTCCACGTAGTCCTAAGCTGTTTTAAGTTTCTTCTGTATGGAATTTTAGAGGACGAAAAAAAAACACTTTAAGTACAAAATAGTCCGCAATCATAACTTTTTTCAGCTAAGCAAAGGTATATTTGACCAAAGCATACAATGTTTCATTGTCCTTCATAAAAAAGCTATATTAAATCCTTAGTGCGGTGAGTCGTGTGACGAGACTTGCTGTATCCTGCGTGGTTGAAGAATGCGTCGTGACGATTATCGTATCATATATATACATGCATTATATATATGTATATACGTATACGTACATATATATGTGTATATACGTGTATATATATTTGCGGATAAAGAAAGTGGTTCGGATGCTTTATTTTATACGCAATCGCATATGAAAAAATCAATGAATGGCTTTGCCTTCAAGAATTGTTGAAAATGCTCTTTTCATCGCTCCAATAGCGGATGTTTTCGTTGGTGTCACGTGCCGTTTCAATGATTGCGCCAGACCGGTTGGCAATTTCCCGGATCTTGCTAAACAACTATTTGTGGTATTTCACATGGTTGCCGTGATTAAGCTCGTCAGATAAGAGCGACCAGTAGGCATCGGAATCTTTTTTTAGGTTGTTATCATCATGAAGCCTTAGTATCAGGCGCAGTTGTCGTCGTTGATTATTTTGGCTCGCTTGACAAGCTTCGGTGATGCGTCCCACACCAAGGTATACTTTTTCTTTAAGTGGGATTTTGCGACGCTTTGAGATTCTATCAGGATACCACGAATTTCAGCACATACCACATCATAATTGGAGTAGGTTTCGACGCCGAGAGTGCTGGAAAGCGATTTGTTATAAACCATCGGCGGAACTTTTGACTAGTGTGGGCCTCAAGAAAGCATGACTCATCTGGACGTCTGAAGCTTTTGGCAAACCTGGTGGTAAGCAGTTTAAGGCGTACGTTTGCTACAAGCATTCCGTGATCGGTGGTAACTGTGTTACCGCTGTAGAAGCGACAGTCATCAAAGCAGCTGCACTACCAGCGTTTTAGCAGGCTGAAGTCGGACTGTGTGCGACATGACGCATTGGGTACTAGCCAGGACTTAAGATGTCGAACTTTGTGCTTGATGCTGATGATACCATTTTTGTAAATGACGAGAGGCGAAAACCGTTGTCATTTAAGCTGCCCACTGCATATCTTCCAAAAATAGATGTGACTTGGGTCCACGGTTCAACTTGTGTATTGAGTCGCCACAGACTATAAGCACATCATTTGGTGGACACGAATTGACTAATTCAATAAAGCTGGCATAAATGGCGTGTTTGACCTTAGTAGCGTTGGCTTCAGTGGGAGCATAAGCTGCAACCAGGGCTAGGTTCGCTGGTTTATATCTAAAGGGTAACACGGCCAGCCCGGAACTGACTTACTCTCAGCGAAACACTGCATATGCAAGCCGGGGACAATCAAAAACCCGCCCCGTATAGAACTTTTTCTTCCATCGTGTTGCTACCAGAATAGTATAGTTTGTTTGAATTGGGGCACACGTCCGGTAGGTGGTGGTTCAGGGTTCTGGTGCCAATTCCAGTCAGCCTGTCATCCGATATACACGCTACGACGATTCCGCGAGTGTGTAGAGTGCTGGTACACTTTTCACGGCGCAATCCCAGTTGGGGGGAGTAATTCAACCAACCATGGAATTTTTCTGAAATGACATCTTTTATACTAAATCCGCCCTCCTGAGTCGATTGGTGCCATTGGCAGACCTGTCCGACTTGTCGTTCTTCACATATCAGGGACGGCAGACAATTGTCGGCCCTAGCTCCGCCTTGCAGTTCATTTTCACAGTTTTTTCCGTTTACGACTAAGCCTTACACTAAGC
>JASANE010003260.1:0-12501 GCA_030248225.1 Trileptium ribeirensis | reverse complement strand
TAATATCAGTTATGAACGTGCTCCGCTCCGTACCGGGCATGTAGTATTTTTAGATTTGTCAGCGCATATTTTTGTTTCAATAACGTACTTAGTTGAAATCTTCCAGCCAGTTTGGCATTTACCATTTAAATTTTCGCAAATTCAATGTAATTTCCTGGTAAACCTAGTGATAAAACCTTTGCAAACTCATCTGAAAGCCAATCTGAGAATATGGGACTTAAAGCTTTTATAGTATGCCAACGTGGACCAATATCTTAGGCATAACTTGCAATTTTGATTTTTGCGATGCGTTTAAGGCGGCGATATCTTGTTCTATTTCAGACCGAATCCACCAAAAAGCTGGGGTGTATTACAATTTGATAATTCCACTGCAGCAAGGTGGAAATAACATCTAATCCAACCTAGATCTCGGAGTGTAGGAAATAGCATACCTTTCGTACTTACGCCTTCTTGCTTCAACTGAAGCCGAACAAACCAGTTAAAAAACCAAATTTCCGAATTATTGTTTGATCATTACCATACGTGGAGAGCATACGTATGAAAACAAGCCGTGACAACAGACAGTGGTTAAAGCTATTTTAATTCATAATTCCCCATTAGTTGTCCACTGACTACTAAGCTTCGTGGATGTCGATAGCATCATGCTATATCCTGGAAAATTTCACGAGGATCACAGCTATAAGAAGATTATCTGAAGTCAACGTATCATTTTCCACGTTGTTATGAAATGCAACAACAATAATTGTTTGAAAGCTGATATTTTAATAATCTGACTACAGTTCTAATGTCAACCGCAATCCGATACAGCAAACACGCAAGGTAAATTAAAGTTCTCATTCTACGAACACCTTGAATAATCTGGTATTGGACAAAATGTACGTTTTAGTGTGTTTAACCAAGTTTGAAAAACCGCGTTTTATTGTATCTTATATTTGAGATATTTGATAACTAAGTTTTAACATATGTAAATATGTAAATAATCAGTGTATATTGTATGTTGAAATTTAATATATCTTTATAGTAAATGGTTGTGATTTTAGCAATATTACATGCCTATCGTGGAACACATGCTGAAGCGGTAATTGTATCCAACGGTGCCTTTGTCTTTGTTCTGAGGCCATCGTCTACTAAGAAGCATGACATAACAGTCGACCGTAAAAGTGGCCTAACCGAACTTAGGGTGTTTTGGATAAGTAGGTTTGAAGTGAACTGTACAGTAATTTTGCGCAATCGATTGGTCAAAATGACCACATATATGTTTATGACAAAAGTTAAGCTATCATATCTCCTAATTTAAAGGCTTCAAATCTTTAATTTCATGATTTCAGTTGTACGTAGAATTTGAGTTACAGGTGTACCATATAACAGAGGTACTAGTGAAGCTCGCTTGCGAGCCAGAATTCGAGTGGCGAGAACAATCCTCCGAAGTCTGTTGTAGAAAGCACACACAAACAAAGCCTACACACAGTACGCAGGTGCAGCATTATATAAACCGTGAGAGATGAGTCATAGTTACGCCCGCCTCTTTTGATAGCCAACGTATCAGTAGACAAAACATCATACAACGAGTACAGAAACAATAAACTAACAATTTAATAATTCAATAAAACCCTAAATTGACCGTGAAAAGAACGTTAAAGAATTCAAACCGACACTTGAGAAAAATCTCATTTTTCATACCAAGTATGAAGCAGAAGTGTGAAAAATATTTGCCACACAATATTTTTGACACTCGCAATCAGCTTGTTGTCCCAGAAAACCCCATATAAGACATTAAACGCAACAAAAAACACACATTTAGGTGCATTTCCCACGACTTTTCACCAAATATGAAATTTGGCGCCAACTATAAGCTTATACACTCCAGATTGGGAAGTAGTTGAAAAACTTGTTATATATCATTGGAAAGCCCTGGTACAGCTACATGGAATAGGCCTATTAGTTTGCGGATACCTCGCTTACTTATTGAGAAAAGTCGCAAAAACTGTGGAGGGGGTGCCCGAAAAATTGGCCAAAATGATGTCATTTTGCCCCATAACTTTTCCCACGGGAAAAACTTCAAAAATCGGGGTCCGTCACTACACCTAAATCGGCCATTGCGGTTCGAATGAGCTATTTTGCAACAAAATCCGCCCAACCGTTATCGATATCCAGGTGCGACAGACACACAGACAGGACCTCCTCAACCCCCCTCCAGAGCCAAAATTCAAAATTATCGTTCCACTCGCTCGCTTACTCGAATTCAAATAAATCCTGATTTTTTGGCCCTGGCTTGGCTTTGCCTTTTCTTAAACTCTGTACTTATCAACTGGGCTCGATTCTTCTGATGAAAAGCTAGATTCGTTTCTTATACGATGCTAATAGTAGACGTTTGCGACTTCATGACAGAGTGAACATAATATAATATAGAAATATAATTGTTGTCAGAGCTTTCGTGAGCGGAGCCGAGGTAATCTTGCAATAACAACAGTTATAGGCATAACAACGTTTCTATGAGCAACATTACTGGTGTAAAGAATATCCACCGAAAGTCACCCGCACTAAAAATTTTAGCTACATCGGTCCTGTCAAGACGTTAATGATTTAGTTGTTGCAGCTGATACGTCTTGGTTTGCATATGAGAATCTAAGGGTTTTTTACGACCAACATTGCCCAAGTTCGATTATTAATACAAAAACTAAATGGCTTTTACGAGGATTCAAATGCATATAAATTTTATATACTTAGTTCATGGTCCGTTGGGTTAAGGCATAGACTGACGGTTGCATGGGGGAGGGTCGTTGTGGGGGGTTGTGTAGACCCTCTCCCCGACCAACATTTCCGCCAATTTTACTACAATGTTTGCCAATTTAGCCCCAGTTTTTGCTAATTTTTCCTAAAATTTTTCAATGGGGTTTCGGAGGAGGGGTAAATATGGCTTGCAGAGAGGGTCCGACCCTTAGGGGCTAAGTTATTTTAAGTAATACTCGGGCTAAGTTATTTTAAGCAAGTTATTTTCTTGACTCCGTTTTGAGCAAATACTGTCTAATTTTCTGTATACATTGCGTTTTACTACGATCAATATTAAAATGTGTGCAAAACACCGTCGACAGGGACTTTGTATGTGCGTGAAACGAGACATAGATAAAATATTGCTAATGTTGCAAAGCAGTATTGCCGTTGATGCATTAGCTTGAAGTATCGGTGTCGAAATTAGGTTTTTCTATACCATATTCAGAAGTGTCTGATTCCGAACTAACTAGCGACGCAAAATGACACAGGAATAGCTGAAACCTCAACATATAACGATGAAATACTAGAGTATATTGCGCATGCAAATATTTTACTCAAAACAACTACTGCAAAATCTGAGTCTATAAAATTTTTCGCAAATTAAACAAATCATTAGTCAAAAGCAATGAAATTACGAATGTTGGAAAACGCTACGTTCTCAGATGACACATTAAGTTGGCCAGCCGTTTTAGGACCGTTTTTAAAGAGCTGTGCTACAGAGAAAATAGTCCGTTTTAGAACAGTTCAATTATCACCGCAGTTTGCTTACAGGTGAAACGCTGAAGGCGATTGAAGGCCATTGCTTTACGACTTCACGAGTCGCCTATTAATGCATTGCACGACCGTTTTGGTGAGAAAAAGGTGCACTGTTCGATCATTTTGGAGCTATGCAAGGTGTACAACAAGCGAGTTATGAAATTTGGCAGTTGAAATCCGTTTATGCCGCGTGCAAGCGATATATGCATAGCTTAGTGGCGCTTTGTCTCGAAGAAAGCACCTTTGCTCAAGTGTTTACATACATTTTGTTGTCATGGTTGCCTAAATTTGTTAAGATTGAGCTGAATCTTCGGATTGGTTCCCAGAGCTTGAATTCTTAAAAATATTCTGGAGTAGCTAAGATGCGAAACTCGACCCCGCGAAGAAGATGAACCCGCGGTCGGCAATACTGGATCCTGTTCTCGAGCCGAAAGTGCTGGTCAGGACTCCGTAATTCAGTGTGCAAATTTCGACCTGCAACCAAAAAACCTAACACTTCAGCTTTAGCAGTAGTGTCCAGTGCTGCTGTAAAGCAATTCAAGTGCCTCTTTTGTGAAGCCAGTAACTAGGGTGACCAGTTTGATAGATACATAGATGTTAACTCGCGTCGGAGCCCATTGCAAAATAGTTTTTTGTTGTCAACCGAAAGGTTATCGATCCAAGGAGGTCAGGTGCACGCTACAATGTGTTCATTGTCGCAAAACGGGCCACGATCGTAGTCTGTGCTTTTCAAAGTTCGGTCTAGGTGATAGCCAGTAACTAGTGTCAAATCTTCGGACATTGATGGTGACCCTGCATGAGATTTGAATGTTGATGTAGCGGCTTTCCAGCCGTTGTATAAGCGAACAGTTATTCAAACAGACTCGGCCACAATTCGCAGGACAAATTTTGAGGATGACAAGGCACGGTTTTGTTTGACACCGGACGGGTATGTTCGGTCTAGCTGATAAGCCAGCAACTAATGTCAAATCTTCGGACACTGAAGGTTACCCTGCATGGGATTTGAATGTTGATGTAGCGGCTTTTCAACCGCTGTATAAGCGAACAGTTATTCAAACAAACTCGGCCACAATTCGCAGTTGAACAAATTTTGACGGTGACAATGCACGGTTTTTGTTTGACTCCGGACATGTATGTTCGGTCTAGTTGATAAGCCAGTAACTAATGTCAAATCTTTGGACATTGATGGTGACCCTGCATGAGATTTGAATATTAATGTAGCGGCTTTCCAACCGCTTTATAAGCAAACAGTTATTCAAACAGGCTCGGCCACAATTCGCAGTAGGACAAATTTTGAGGGCGATATGGCATGGTTTTTGTTTGACACCGGACGAGTCACGTCGCTTTTTTACAGAACGAAATCGAAACGAGCTCAACTTGGAGAAGAATCAGTTTCGATCGCTGGTTTCAAGTCACTAAAACGCCTAACTTCAGCGTTTAAGATTGTTGAATTTATTAGTGTGTTTGGAGAAGGTTCATGAAAAAAAGTAAACAGCCACCATTGTTCCGTCGATAACCTGTCCCATAAAGAAGCTCCCTCTCGATTTTTAAGTTTTTAAAAAGTATTGTGTTGTCTGAGCCACTCGTTGGGAAATCGTCGTTTGTTCCTATTGATGTTCCTGTAGGCTTAGATTACTATTACGATATCGTTGATAGAAAATCATATAAAGTTTACAGCTGGTCTCGTTTCACTTTCACTTTCATCGTAGTATATCGTAACTGGTCGACTGTCAATTGGCCTTACCGGCCCAGAAACCTTCGCGATGGCGTTACTAAGTAACTTAGAAAGCACATCTAACCTTATTTATACCAATGATATAAAATACTAGAGGTTAGGAGATATCGGGATGAAAGAACCAGTGAATCAGCTGATTCATAATGATGAAGCCTTGAAGAAACTCTGTTCGAGCCTTATCCGATCTGAAGGCGGCTGATATCTGTCCAAATACTTTAATAATTTCCAAATTTCTTACGGCATACTTAGATCTCTGTTACTCCAACTGTATCAGAAACCAGATCTTTTCTAGTCATACAGTCAGATCATATCATATAGACTCCAAAGGAATATTATCAAAATCGTTTCACCAACAGAAGAGGGCAACGTGACATACTACATGTCTCATCACTGCGTTTTGAGACCATCAAAAACAATCAAGATTCTAGTCGTATATGACGCATGATCTAAATCATGAAAAGATGTTCCCAATTTGAACGATTGTTTTGCATCGTAGACGAATGCAGCAGGAGCACCTATATGGACTCCTCTTGCGTTTCTGATTCAATCCTATTAAGCTCGTTAGTAATATCGAAAAAGTGTTTTGCAAATAGGCTTGCAAGAAGAAAATCGAGACGTCGCGAGATTTCTTCAGGTGTATGATGCTTTAGCAAATTCAGAAGGTACCAACTTGTTGGTCCTTATATTTTGCCGAATACCGTTTTGAATGATTGCCTTTGTTTTAGAGAATACTATTTCCCAACAACGGATAGCCACATCAACGTCGTTCGAGGAAAAGTTTTGGAAAAGTCATTATGTAGACAGTGTAGTTTACTGATGATAATGTAAATGCCGCTGTACGGCATTACCAAGACGCAAAAACATAGTCCAATCTGTGCATATGAATTTGATATAAAGGGAGGAATATGTTCTTTCGAGTGATAAACGCGAAAACTCAGATACGACTGTGTTAGGATTGGCTGTGATATGGAATACTGTGATGGCGAACGGTAGGGTTAGATACGCCACGCTACAGTGGTAAAAAACACTTATGTTAGAAGGCCTGATAAGCTGATGTACCCAATAGAAATCGCGCGCGAAAGCATTATTTTATTGCCTAGTTCAACAAAATCATGAGCAGACCAAGCGAACTAGCCGCACCTCAAACCGTACACCTGCACATATCGCAACTGCGCGGATCAAGCAACAAGTTGTTGGCGCCAACCCAGACGAGGAAGCTTGCATATAGAAGCTTAATGTCTGGTATCTCGATTTCCCAATTTACGTATAACTGCTAAACAGGAGGATTGGATTTTCTTTCTCACTAGTTCAATTTCTAGGTTATTATATTATGTTATTTGCCCCTATATGCGATTTAGAATATCATGAGCCGCGAATTTTTCATCGGAACGTGGAGCCCGTTGTTGGGCTTCAATATAAATAATAATGTTCGCTTAGGGGGCCGTATTTTTCAGACGATAGAGATGGAACGGTGTTATATTAAGCTCAAACAAAGTCGTCACAACAAGCTCACTGAACGTTAGTTGTAAAATTAGTTCTTTTCCATTATCCTCCAGCCTGCGTTTGCCCAAAAATGGTCAGATTCTGGAAATTTTGGTATTTTTGTGATCCCCGAGACCTCCCCTAATCATTTCATCCAAAAAATCGGATTTTTAAAATTTTAGATTTTTTAGGTTCCAAGGTTTAAGGTCGGTTACCAGATTTTCATTGTATTCAGCTCATCAAGACGCGTCGAATGGTGCGTAAAAATCGAATTTTTAAGACAAAAATTTTTTGAGTTCCCAAGGGGACCCAAAAATCTAAAATTTTAAAAATTCAATTTTTTGGATGAAATGATCAGGGGAGGTGTCGAGGATCACAAAAATACAAAAATTTCCAGAATCTGACCATTTTTGTGTAAACGCGGGCTGGGGGGATAATGGAATAGAACCGAATAATCCTACACTACGTGTGCCGATCAGTCTGTGTGTCGTTTAGGTCGAAATGAATGGAGCAGCTCCATAAACCAGTTTCATCGTCAACGCTAAACCAGATTTGTGATATGGAGAGTCCGGATAGCTAGTTTAAGGAAGCATGTGGATTCTCAATAGCTCGGAAATATAATTCCCAACTACCGTATGTAGTAGGGCGTTGTATCATTTAATTACGATCACTTGGCTAATGCAAACTATTCAGTATGTAGTTCAGCTCATCATAACTCTCAACTTCGTCATAACTCAACATCGGATGGTCAGTTGGGTTTCACCGATTGCTCAAAATGTTTATTGATGTGTACAGCGGTCTCGATCTAGATACATATTTTATAATCCACAGTTCGTCTAATTTCTACTGTTAAATCATCTTTCAGTTATTTTACGTTATGTAAGTTTATAATATTATTTGCAACAAGAGTGTGTATGATTAACCAATTTTGCTTAAGTAACTTATAGTACAATGCTACTTAGGATGTGTGTGTTTTCGTGATCATACATTTGTTTGCATGTATTCCGTTCGTAAACGAGAACTGCTGAATAATAATTAAAAAATTGAAACTTGTTAACAGTTCGATTCAGGATTTTCGGTATCACTTGTACTAAATTACAGCTAAGATGATACCTCTAATTTGTGATATCATAAGATACCTGGTCGCCATGTGTAGTGTCATTTTTAACATTTTTCCCATCAGAACCGGCATTCCCGCTTTGTGATATGAAACAACTTAATTCAGAAGTAAATACAAAGCGTCAGCAAGAGACAAATGCCAACTACCGTGGCATAAGTAAACCTTACAACACAATGCATAACTAACAAATTATGTTAATACAACCATGAAATACCCGGTATTACCACGAACACGATGTAATGATTGAGCGATAAGCTTGGGTTAAACACAATGTCAAAATTATACGGAAGCTGTCAGCCATGGTCTAAATAATTCACAGTAAGTAACTTTCAGCTTATTGGTAGCTTTACTTTAAGTATACGCAATTTACAGCAGGAATAATATCTTTCCTAATCAGAGCCTCTATTCACACACAGTCAAGTTGTAAGCGATGACAATAATACTCAGCCTAAATTTGGACTGACAAATGATATTCGCTCAACCTTTCCTTCCGAATGAATATATGGAGATTTATACAAATTAGTAACGTTGTAGACTTGAGAAGGGTACAATACAGAACTAACCTAGATCGTTTTTGACTTACACAAGTTTCAAAAAACTTTTTTGAATGAGGCTTATATAACGGAAATTTCTACACACGGGTTTATAATTAATTTTACCTAGTTTTTTTAAACTTTGAGATTTTAATTTTGATTGCACACACTTTTTGGCGTATGTTATTAATGCTGTTGTATTTATCACAGTCCACGTATAATCCATAGATGACGGATCTCCTTTATCACAACAAGGTATAGCAGGCATGAAAGTCAATTTTTAGCTCAGGAAGTATTACACCAAACATTACTTGTTGCCAAATTCATGTCTAATATTTAGGCTAAACTCAACGGCAAATATAATTTATAGCCTTTTAAATTGTACCTGCTTTTTCTAAAATTCTTACAAAAATTAAATTTGACCATTGCAACTGTTGAGCTAATGTTAATCTCATTAATCTACTACTTCGCTATCATTAGGCCATTACTGTTTTTTCGAGTCAAACTTTAGGCATCACAAGTTTATTTGTGTGTAAACCAAACACAAGAAAGTATATTTAATTTTATTGACTATTTAAAATTTATTTATTAAAAATGATATAGTATTCCATTCGATAAATATCGGATACAGCAGATCGAAATTAAAATGCATTATATTTGTTTGAATTATATATTTTTTATGAAAGTTATAATTTATTTTTCGATTCACCATTGTAAAAATTAGGTTTACTCATGCTGTACTCGCATATATATAACATGTACAATTTTGTTGCAAAAGGTCCATTCATTAAATATATGAAGCTGTTGTTCTGCCAAAAGAATATAGAATATTAATTTCGAATCAAGATTCGTTTTCTTTGTGTACTTTTACTCACTTGAGACAACTTTTACTTGGGGTATGATACTGGGTCAAACTAAACCTTATCTGATGTCACGGCTGTAGAGTCACTACGTCATGTTGAACTCCGATTTCGCTTCTAATTCTTCAAAGATCTACGTAAATTTTTAAAGGGAGAGCAAAACAATGGATCGTGGTATTGCAGTTGCTGCGACTGCAGTTGGATTCGTTGCAATGCTAGCCGTTTACAAGTATCGAAAAGTACAGATAGCACGCGATGGGCAGGAACGTAAAAGTGGCAATGGTAAGTTAGTATTCAACCGAAGAACTGTTTTTGCATATAGTTAACTAAATGCAAGTAGAAACATGGCTTACTTTTCAAAAGCTGGCAAAATTGGATACTACGACATCAGTTTGGACTGACGCAAAATTGAGCTATGACTAACAGGAATATTTATCTTTAAGTATTTGAACGAACTGGCTGAAATGGCAACAGAAAACTTGAGTTATATTTAACTCGATCATATGTGTGACATCCTGTTTCTAGTCTGTGGAACCATTAAAAGATTACCAGAATCATTGCGTGTGAACGTACGGCAGACCCTGGTGCCCAATCATCATTGCAAATCATGTTTAAAATAAGAGCGTTTCAGTAATTTGCAAACATTCCGCAGTATTAATGAGCAATATTCAATCATGTAATATATAATTTATATACATAAGGTGTCCCATAAGTAATGCGCCAAATTCAAACTGTTGGTGAAACTGACATAGTATACTTACAACCCTTACACTTTCAGCAATTATAACCGAAAATATAAATATCCACGTATAGCAAAATGGCTGAAACCGACTTAACTTGGCTGATCAAATAACTGCAGTAAGGGTTTATTCAGCTAACCAAAATAGCCCTGAAGTTTTGCGACAATGGTCCTGGCATTCGTCTTCACAGCCTCCATACAAACTGAACGCCCTCATTCACCGGCATAATTGTGTTTGTTGGCATGCAGAAAACGCTCATAACACCATCGAACATCATATGAATGCTCCTTTTCTGGCAGTATGAGTCTGCATGTGGTGTAGTAAATTTTTTGGGCCGTTCTTTTTGATGGTACTGTGAATGTAGACAACTACGTAATGATACTGCCAAATGAATTTTATGCTATTTTTCAAAAGCCTATGAGAATGTGCATACAAAACGCTTTTGACATGTAAATGTCTAAAAGCGTTTTGATTTAATGTCTAAAAGCGTTTGCAATATATAACATTAAAGTGACCCAGATTAAAGTTCTGGGTCACTTTAATGCTGAGACACCCTATGTATTATGTGTTATATATATTATTTATATTATATATTGTATGTATATGTATATGAATAATATATATAGATTCGGCCTTCCATATCATGCGACAGAGGCCGGGGAGTTTTAAAACAGTTGGTTAGTTGAGTAGCTTGAAGTATTCTGAGATACTTCTCTGCACGACCATTGCGACGGCTATAAATTGCTTTCAACACCTTATACACGTCAGCGCTGTTTTCTTGAATGTTGCTGTCGTAACATACTTGAAATTTGATACCTTCTAATCTCAATGGAGCGTCTGGATGAGGTTGGTTGACTAGATTTTCAAAATGTACTCACCATCTCGTTGACTGACCGATTCCCAATGTTATTTAGAATACAAATCGATTTCTGATATTCCAAATCCATCTTTCAGCACAAAACTGTTTTCCGGAATTTTGGTAGTGCATTTTTGGGAGAGTTCATGCAGTTTCTTTAAGTCGTTCACGGAAGCTGCTCGCTATATTTCCACTGCTAACCGACTATAAAATGCTTTTATATTGCTTTTTATGTTGAGAGTTACAGCTTTCTTCAAGGTCTAGACTAAGTGTGTTTTTCCTGCAGTGCAGGTCATTCTGTGGTTCTCAGTACAATGTCTGCCGTGTTGTCTGTGCGAAAGTGAACACTATTCTGTTTCTAGAGCCTAGGTAGGAGTTCTGGGAATGTTATGAACGCCTGTTTTGTTGAGCTCTAAAGCTCTTCAACCGAATCTGCGTTGGAGAGCAGATGAAACCTGTTAGAAATGTCCAGTTGTAACTTCGTTTGCAACCTCTGGGATTTCCAATACTCTTGTGCAGCCATGGTGCCAGCTTTGGATTTCATAGGTCGCGCTTATTTTGATTCGCAGGTGTAGGACCAGCATTGCATGGTCAGTTGACAGTAATTGGTCCTACTAGCTGCGGCAATATTGCACCGATAATTTCCATTTGCGACTTAGGTATGAGACTTAGCAATCTTGCGACTATATATAATTGTGATAGCCATGTTTGGTTGTAGCAATCTTGCGACTATATATAATTGTGATAGACATATTATGTTTGGTTGTAACCATAATAATTATGGCCACAATGTCTAATCGTAAATTTTACCGCCCTTAGCAACACAAACATAGAAGTCGTAATTATTTAAATTAAATATTGTAGGATTGCAATTTGTGCAATCGTTGGGAGATGTTTACAAATTATCGGAACGCTCTTCTTTGCAGCATGATTTGCAAATCTGCCGTAGTAATATCGAAATACTGTAATATTTAATTTATAATTGTGACAGCCATGTTTATGTTACTAAGTACCTGCAAAATCTGTTGATTTTATTGTTGACAATATTGACCTTGGCGACAAACTTATTTCGCATAAAATTCTGCTAATTCAAGATGCTTTCCGCGTGCTGATTTGACTGCGTAACCAGACTGCAGCTATATGCATAGCGTTCCAATATGATGATAACAGCACTGCGCGGATTGCAACATGGTTCACAATGCAGAATCTAATAAAAAGCGAAAACAGCATCACAGCTTGATATCAGTAGCAAAACCAGCGAAAATTTCAAATAAAAAGATTTCGATATATATGCATATATGTGTGTAATTCATATGCCATACAGTTAGCAAGGGTCAACCTAAAATTTCGTTGCGCAATAAAACTAAGCTATAAAGAAGTTATTTACTGATTCCAATTTTGTTAGAATAAATCAAAATTGCTTTAGGTTCCAAATTTATCTTCTGAGATATAAGCATATACGTGGCGTCAGTATAAAATAATTCGCCGTTATTGTATGGCAAATAGCGGTTTCACAATAAAACTTCAACTGTAAGACGGTTTTTATTAAAATTTTTATAGGATATAAAATTAAGGTTTTAGCTGCGAAATCTTGCATCAATCTTCTGAGATATATCATAAACGTGGCGTCAGTAAAAACTGACTTGT
>JASANE010003258.1:0-10949 GCA_030248225.1 Trileptium ribeirensis | reverse complement strand
TAGAAGCATGCATGTAATCATTCCTCGGATAGGAGCATTCATGTAATCATTCCTCGAGTAGGCATACATGTAATCGTTCCTCAGGCATGCATGTAATCATTCTTCGGGTAGGAGCATGCATGTAATCATTTCTCTTCGTGGAGCATGCATGTAATCGTTCTTCGGGTAAGAGCAAGATGTAATCATTCTTCGGGTAGGAGCATGCATGCAGTCGTTCCTGGTGGGAGAGCCTGCTTGTCATCGTTTTTCGAGTAAGAGCTTGCCTGTAATCATTCCTCGGGTTGGAGCATGCATGTAATCATTCCTCTGGTGGGAGAATGCATGTCATCGTTAGTCGCGTAAGAGCATGCATGTAATCATTCCTCGGGTAAGAGCGTGCATGTAATCATTCTCTTTTCAGGTTAGGACCATTCAGGTAATCTTTTCTCGGGCAAGAGCATGCCTGTAATCATTCCTCGGGTAGGAGCACAGCATGTAATCATTCCTCGAGTATGAGCATGCATGTAATCATTCATCGGGTAGAACCATTCATGTAATCATTTCTCGTGGCAAGAGCATGCCTGTAATCATTCCTGGGTAGGAGCATGCCTGTAATCATTCCTCGGCTATGAGCATGCATGTAATCATTCTTCGGGACCATTCATGTAATCGTTCCTTGGGTCAGCCTGCATGTCATTCCCGGGTAGGAGTCATGCATGAATGCAAGTCATTCCTCGGGTAGGAGGATGCATGTAATTTCTTCGGTAGGAGCATGCAAAATCGGGCAAGAGCATGCATGTAATCATTCCTCGGGTAGGAGCACGCATGTAATCTTTTTGCTGGTAAGTCATGTAATCGTTCGAAGAAAGAATCGGTTAGGAGCATGCATATAATCGTTCCACGGGTAGGAGCATTGTGTCATGTAATCATTCCTCGGGTAGGAGTATGCATGTAATCATTCTTGGGTGGGAGCATGCATGTAATCATTCCTCGGGTAGGAGCATGCATGTAATTCCTCAGGTAGAGTGGGTTTCTCGGGTAGGAGAATGCATACAATCATTCCTCGGGTAGGAGCATTCATGCAATTATCCCTCGGGCAAAAGCAATCATGTAATCATTCCACGGGTAGGAGCAGGCATGTAATCATTTCTTGTGTATGACCATATAAGTAATCATTCCTCGGGTGGGAGCATGCATGTAATCGTTCCTCGGGTAAGAGCATGCATGTAATCATTCTCGGTTACGAACATGCATATTCTACAGGTAGAAGCATTCATGTAATCATTCCTCGGGTAGGAGCACGCCTGAAATCATTCCTTGGGTCGGGGGGCCCACATTATACTGGAAGCATGCATGTAATCATTCATTCGGGTAGGAGCATGCATGTAATGATTCCTCGAGTGGGAGCATGCATGTCATCGTTCTTCGTATGGTCCTAAGAGCATGCATGTAATCATTCCTCGGGTAGGAGCATGCATGTAATCATTCTTGGGTGGGAGCATGCATGTAATCATTCCTCGGGTGGAGCATGCATGTAATCATTCTTCGGGTAGAAGCATTCATGTAATCATTCCTCGGGTAGGAGCACGCCTGAAATCATTCCTCGGATAAAAGCATGCATGTAATCATTCCTCGGGTAGGACTATGCATGTAATTATTCCTCGCGTTGGAGCATGCATGTCATCGTTCGTCGGGTAAGAGCATGCATGTAATCATTCCACGGATAGGAGCATGTTTGTAATCATTCCTCGTGTGGGAGCATGCATGTAATCATTCCTCGGGTAGCAGCATGTATGTAATTATTTCTCGGGTAGGAGCAGGCATATAATCATTTCTGGTGTAGGAGCATTTATGTAATTCTTCCTCGAGTAAAAGCATGTATGTAATCATTCCTCGGGTAGGAGTATGCATGTAATAATTTCTCGGCTAGGAGCATGCATGTCATCGTTCGTCGGGTAAGAGCATGCATGTAACCATTCCTCGGGGTAGGAGCATGCATGTAGCCGTTCTGGAGAGCATGCATTAAGCCTCCATTCCTCGGGTAGGAGCAGGCATCTAATCATTCTGTGGGTGGGGAGAATAGCATGCACGTCAGCGTGGGCCGGGCCAGCTCGTGCACGTGCCCGGTCTGGGTGGGGCGCGCACGGTAGGGTGCCCGGGGAGGCATGCATGTAACCATTCCTCGGATAGGAGCATGTATGTAATCATTCATCGGGTGGGAGCATGTATGTAATCATTACTCGGGTAGAAGCACGCATGTAATTATTTATCGGGTAGGAGCAGGCATACAATCATTCCTCGGGTAGGAGGATTCATGCAATTATTCCTCGGGCAAAAGCACGCATGTAATCATTCCTCGGGTGGGAGCATCCATGTAATCGTTCCTCGTTTAAGAGCATGCATGTAATCATTCTCGGTTAGGAGCATGTATATAATCATTCCACGGGTAGGAGCATTCATGTAATCATTCCTCGGGTAGGAGTATGTATGTAATCATTCCTTGGGTGGGAGCATGTATGTAATCATTCCTCAGGTAGCAGCATGCATATAATTATTTATCGGTTAGGAGAATGCATACAATCATTCCTCGGGTAGGAGCATTCATGCAATTATCCCTCGGGCAAAAGCACGCATGTAATCATTCCACGGGTAGGAGCAGGCATGTAATCATTTCTTGTGTATGACCATATAAGTAATCATTCCTCGGGTATGAGCATGCATGTAATCGTTCCTCGGGTAAGAGCATGCATGTAATCATTCTCGATTACGAGCATGCATATTCTACGGGTAGAAGCATTCATGTAATCATTCCTCGGGTAGGAGCATGCCTGTAATCATTCCTCGGATAAAAGCATGCATGTAATCATTCCTCGGGTAGGTAGGACTATGCATGTAATTATTCCTCTCGTTGGAGCATGCATGTCATCGTTCGTCGGGTAAGAGCATGCATGTAATCATTCCACGGATAGGAGCATGTATGTAATCATTCCTCGTGTGGGAGCATGTATGTAATCATTCCTCGTGTGGGAGCATGCATGTAATCATTGCATGTATGTAATTATTTCTCGGATAGGAGCAGGCATATAATCATTTCTGGTGTAGGAGCATTTATGTAATTCTTCCTTGAGTAAAAGCATGCATGTAATCATTCCTCGGGTAGGAGCATATATGTAATTATTCTCTTCGGGTAGGAGCATTCATGTAATCTCGGTGTTTGTGTTCCTCGGAGAGGACGTGCATGTAGTCATTCCTCGAGGCAAGAACATGCATGTAATCATTCCTCGAGTAAGAGCATGCCTGTAATCATTCCTCGGGTAGGAGCATGTATATTAGAGGCGCCCGGGTGGGCCGCCGGAAGCGCGCCGGTGGGCGCGGCCGTTGCCGCGTGTATGCCGTACGCCCCTGGAGTGATTACAGCAGCCCGAGAGGCCCCGGGAAGAAGTGCAGGCCCGGGGGAAATTCTACATGCTCGTACCCGAGGAAGATACAGGCATGCTCCGATTACATGCATGCTCTTGCCCGAGGAATGATTACATGATGCCCTACTCGAGGAAGGATATAATGAATGGTCCTAACCGAAGACCGAGGAATGATTACATGCATGTTCTTACCCGACGAACGATGACATGCATTCTACCACCAGAGCAATGATTACATGCGTGCTCCTACCCGAGGAATGATTACAGGCATGCTCTTACCCGAAAAATGATTACATGCATGCTCCTACCCGAAGAATGATTACATGCATGCTCCTACCCGAGGAACGACTACATGCATGCTCCCAGCCGAGCAATGACTACAACATGCTCCTACTCGAGGAACGAATACATGCATGCTCTTACCCGAAAAATGATTACATGCATGCTCTTACCCGAGGAACGATTACATGAATGGTCCTAACCGAAGAATGATTACATGCATGCTCATATCCGAGGAATGATTACATGCGTGCTCCTACCCGAGGAATGATTACAGGCATGCTCTTGCCCGAGAAAAGATTACATGAATGGTCCTAACCGAAGAATGATTACATGCACGCTCATATCCGAGGAATGATTACATGCATGCTCTTACCCGACGAACGATGACATGCATTCTACCACCAGAGGAATGATTACATGCGTGCTCCTACCCGAGGAATGATTACAGGCATGCTCTTACCCGAAAAATGATTACAAGCATGCTCTTACACAAGGAATGACTACATGCATGTTCCTACCCGAGGAATTATTACATTTTGCTCTTACCCGAAGAATGATTACATGCATGCTCCTACCCGAAGAATGATTACATGCATGCTCCTACCCGAAGAATGATTACATGCATGCTCCTACCCGAAGAATGATTACATGCATGCTCCTACTCGAGGAACGAATACATGCATGCTCTTACCCGAGGAATGATTACATGAATGGTCCTACCCGAGGAATGATTACATGCATGCTTCTACCCGAAGAATGATTACATGCATGCTCATACTCGAGGAATGAATACATGCATGCTCCTACTCGAATTATGATTACATGCATGTTCCTACCCGAGCAATGACTACAGGCATGATCCTACCCGAGGAATGTTTATATGCATGCTCCTACCCGAGGAGCGATTACATGCATCCTCCCAGGCGAGCAATGACTACATGCATGCTGCTACTCGAAGAATAATTACATGCATGCTGCTACACGAGGAATGATTACATACATGGTCCTACCCGAGGAATTATTACATGCATGCTCCTACCGGTGCAAAGATTGCATGCATGCTCTTACCCGAGGAGTATTTACTTTTACACGAGGAATGATTATATGCATGCTCCTACCCGAGGTATGATTATATGCATGCTCTTACCCGAGGAACGATTACATTCATGCTCTCACCCGAGGAATGATTACATACATGCTCCTACCCGCGGAATGATTACATGTACGCTCCTACACGTTGGAGTGATTACATGCATGCTATTATTCTCAGAATGATTACATGTTTGCTCCTACCCGAGGAATGATTATGTGCATGGTCCTACCTGAGGAATAATTACATACATGCTCCTACCCGAGGAATGATTACAGGCATGCTCTTACCCGAAAAATGATTACATGCATGCTCTTGCCCGAGGAATGATTACAGGCATGCTCTTGCCCGAGGAACGATTATATGAATGGTCCTAACCGAAGACCGAGGAATGATTACATGCATGTTCTTACCCGACGAACGATGACATGCATTCTACCACCAGAGCAATGATTACATGCGTGCTCCTACCCGAGGAATGATTACAGGCATGCTCTTACCCGAAAAATGATTACATGCATGCTCCTACCCGAAGAATGATTACATGCATGCTCCTACCCGAGGAACGACTACATGCATGCTCTTACCCGAGGAACGATTACATGAATGGTCCTAACCGAAGAATGATTACATGCATGCTCATATCCGAGGAATGATTACATGCGTGCTCCTACCCGAGGAATGATTATATGCATGCTCCTACCCGAGGTATGATTATATGCATGCTCTTACCCGAGGAACGATTACATGAATGGTCCTAACCGAAGAATGATTACATGCATGCTCATATCCGAGGAATGTTTACAGCCATGCTCTTGCCCGAATTAGAATGATTAATGCGTGCTCATACCCGAGGAATGATTACATGCATGCTCCTACCCGAGGAATGATTACATGCATGCTCCTACCCGAGGAATGATTACATGCATGCTCCTACCCGAGGAATGATTACATGTATGCTAATACCCAAAAATTATTACGTGTATGCTCTTACCCGAGGAATGGATATATGCATGGTTCCTACTAGAGGAATGATTACATGCATAGTCCTACCCGAGGAATGATTACATGCGTGCTCCTACCCGAGGAATGATACATGATGCTCTTACCAAGGAAATGCTGCTCTACCAGAGGAATGATTACATGCATGCTCTTACCCGACGAATGATTACATGCATGCTCTTACCCGAGGAATGATTATAGGCATGCTCCTACCCCAGGAATGATAATGAATGTACATGCATGCTACCCAAGAATGATTACGATGCATTCCTACCCGAGGAATGACTAATGCATGCTCTACCCATGCTAGAGGAATGATTAATGCATGCTCCTACCGAGGAATGATAATGCATGCTCTACCGAGGAATGATACATGCATGCTCCTACCCGAGGAATGATTACATATATTCCTACCCGAGGAATGATTACATGCATGCTATGAATGATTACAGCATGCTCCTACCCGAGGAATGATTACATCATGCTCCTGAATGATTACATGAATGGTCCTAACCGAAGAATGATTACATGCATGCTCATATCCGAGGAATGATTACAGCCATGCTCTTGCCCGAGGAACGATTATATGAATGGTCCTAACCGAAGACCGAGGAATGATTACATGCATGTTCTTACCCGACGAACGATGACATGCATTCTACCACCAGATGAATGATTACATGCATGCTCCTACCCGAAGAATGATTACATGCATGCTCCTACCCGAAGAATGATTACATGCATGCTCCTACCCGAATACTTGTCATGTCCTAGAATGATTACATGCATGCTCCTACCCGAGGAATGATTACAGGCATGCTCTTGCCCGAGAAAAGATTACATGAATGGTCCTAACCGAAGAATGATTACATGCACGCTCATATCCGAGGAATGATTACATGCATGCTCTTACCCGACGAACGATGACATGCATTCTACCACCAGAGGAATGATTACATGCGTGCTCCTACCCGAGGAATGATTACAGGCATGCTCCTACCCGAGGAATGATTACAAGCATGCTCTTACACAAGGAATGACTACATGCATGTTCCTACCCGAGGAATTATTACATTTTGCTCTTACCCGAAGAATGATTACATGCATGCTCCTACCCGAAGAATGATTACATGCATGCTCCTACCCGAAGAATGATTACATGCATGCTCCTACCCGAAGAATGATTACATGCATGCTCCTACTCGAGGAACGAATACATGCATGCTCTTACCCGAGGAATGATTACATGAATGGTCCTACCCGAGGAATGATTACATGCATGCTTCTACCCGAAGAATGATTACATGCATGCTCATACTCGAGGAATGAATACATGCATGCTCCTACTCGAATTATGATTACATGCATGTTCCTACCCGAGCAATGACTACAGGCATGATCCTACCCGAGGAATGTTTATATGCATGCTCCTACCCGAGGAGCGATTACATGCATCCTCCCAGGCGAGCAATGACTACATGCATGCTGCTACTCGAAGAATAATTACATGCATGCTGCTACACGAGGAATGATTACATACATGGTCCTACCCGAGGAATTATTACATGCATGCTCCTACCGGTGCAAAGATTGCATGCATGCTCTTACCCGAGGAGTATTTACTTTTACACGAGGAATGATTATATGCATGCTCCTACCCGAGGTATGATTATATGCATGCTCTTACCCGAGGAACGATTACATTCATGCTCTCACCCGAGGAATGATTACATACATGCTCCTACCCGCGGAATGATTACATGTACGCTCCTACACGTTGGAGTGATTACATGCATGCTATTATTCTCAGAATGATTACATGTTTGCTCCTACCCGAGGAATGATTATGTGCATGGTCCTACCTGAGGAATAATTACATACATGCTCCTACCCGAGGAATGATTACAGGCATGCTCTTACCTGAAAAATGACTACATGCATGCTCCTACCCGAAGAATAATTACATGCATACTCCTACCAGAGTAATGATAACATGCATGCTCTTACCCAAGTAATGATTACATGCATACTCCTATAAGAGGAATGATTACATGCAAGTTCCTACCCGACGAACGATGACATGCATTCTACCACCAGAGCAATGATTACATGCGTGCTCCTACCCGAGGAATGATTACAGGCATGCTCTTACCCGAAAAATGATTACATGCATGCTCCTACCCGAAGAATGATTACATGCATGCTCCTACCCGAGGAACGACTACATGCATGCTCCCAGCCGAGCAATGACTACAACATGCTCCTACTCGAGGAACGAATACATGCATGCTCTTACCCGAGGAACGATTACATGAATGGTCCTAACCGAAGAATGATTACATGCATGCTTCTACCCGAGAAATGATTACATGCACGCTACTGTCTGAGGAATGATCACAGCTATATTCCTACCCGAGGAATTATTGCATTCATGCTCCTACACGAGGAATGATTACATGCATACTTCCACCAGATAAACTGATTACATGTATGCTTCTACCCAATGACTAATTACATGCAAGTTCCTACCCGAGGAATGACTACATGTATGCTAATACCCAAAAATTATTAGATGTATGCTCTTACCCGAGGAACGATTACATGCATGCTCCCAGCCGAGCAATGACTACATGCATGCTCCCAGCCGAGCAATGACTTCATGCATGCTCCTACTCGAGGAACGAAGACATGCATTCTCATACCCGAGGAATGATTACATGAATGGTCCTACCCGAGGAATGATTACATGCATGCTCCTACCCGAGGAATGATTACATGCATGCTCCTACCCGAGCAATGACTACATGCATGCTCCTACCCGAGGAACGATTACATGCATGTTCCCAGCCGAGCAATGACTACATGCATGCTCATACTCGAGGAATGAATACATGCATGCTCCTACTCGAATTATGATTACATGCATGCTAATACCCAAGGAATGATTACATGTATGTTCCTACCCGAGTCCTACCCGAGGAATGATTACATGCATGCTCTTACCCAAGGAACGATTACATTCATGCTCTCACCCGAGGAATGATTACATGTACGCTCCTACTCATTGGAGTGATTACATGCATGCTTTCATTCTCAGAATGATTACATGTTTGCTCCTACCCGAGGAATGATTATGTGCATGCTCCTACCTGAGGAAAAATTACATACATGTTCCTACGCGAGGAATGATTACATACATACTCTTACCCGATGAACGATTACAAGAACACTCCCAAACGAGGAATGATTACACGCATGCTCTTACCCTAGGAATGATTACATGTATGCTCCTGCCCGAGGAATGATTACATGCATAGTCCTACCCGAGGAATGATTACATGCGTGCTCCTACCCGAGGAATGACTACATGCAGGCTTTTACCCGAGGAATGATTACATGCATGCTTCTACCCGAGAAATGATTACATGCATGCTCTTACCCGAGGAATGATTACATGAATGCTCCTACCCGAGGAATGATTACATGCTTCTTACGACGAACGATGACATGCTTCTATACAGCCAGAGGCAATGATTACATGCATGCTCCTACCCGAGGAATGATTACATGCATGCTCTACCCGATGCAAGAATGATTACATGCATGCTCCTACCACACGAATAATTACATACATGCTCCTACCCGAGGAATGATTACATGCGTGCTCCTACCCGAGGAATGACTACATGCAGGCTAATACCCGAGGAATGATTACATGCATGCTACTACCCGAGAAATGATTACATGAATGCTCCTACCCGAGGAATGATTACATGCATGCTCCTACCCGAAGAATGATTACATGTATGCTTCTACCCAAGGAATGATTACATATATGCTCATACCCAAGAAATGATTAAATGCATGCTCCTACCCGTGGAATGATTACATGAGTGCTTTTGCCAGAGGAATAATTTCATGAATGCTCCTACCCGAGGAATGATTACATACATGCTCCCACCCGAGGAATGATTACATACATGCTCCTATCCGAGGAATGATTACATGCATGCTCTTACGCGACGAACGATGACATGCATGCTCCCACGCGAGGAATGATTACATGCATACTCCTACCCGAGGAATGATTACATGCATGCTCCTATCCGAGGAATGATCACAGCCATACTGCTACCCTAGGAATGATTATATTCATGCTCCCACCAGAGGAATGATTACATGCATGCTCCTACCCGAAGAATGATTACATGTATGCTTCTACCCAAGGAATGATTACATATATGCTCATACCCAAGAAATGATTAAATGCATGCTCCTACCCGTGGAATGATTACATGAGTGCTTTTGCCAGAGGAATAATTTCATGAATGCTCCTACCCGAGGAATGATTATATACATGCTCCCACCCGAGGAATGATTACATACATGCTCTTATCCGAGGAATGATTACATGCATGCTCTTACCCGACGAACAATGACATGCATGCTCATACTCGAGAAATTATTACATGCATACTCCTACCCGAGGAATGATTACATGCATGCTCCTATCCGAGGAATGATCACAGCCATACTGCTACCCTAGGAATGATTATATTCATGCTCCTACCCGAGGAATGATTGCATGCATGCCTCTACGTGAGGAATGATTACATGTATGCCACTACCCGAGGAATGATTACATGCATGCTCCTATCCGAGGAATGATTACATGCATGCTCTTACCCGACGAACGATAACATGCATTCTTCCACAAGAGGAATGATTACATGCATGCTCCTACCCGAGGAATGATTACAGGCATGCTCCTATCGGAGGAATGATCACCGCCATGCTGCTACCCTAGGAATGATTATATTCACACTCCTACCCGAGGAATGATTGCATGCGTGCCTCTACCTGAGGAATGATTACATGTATGCCACTACCCGAGGAATGATTACATGCATGCTCCTATCCGAGGAATGATTACATGTATACTCTTACCAGACGAACGATGACATGCATTCTTCCACCCGCGGAATGATTACATGCATGCTCCTACCCGAGGAATGATTACAGGCATGGTTCCTACTCTAGGAATAACTACATGCATGATCCTATTCGAGGAATGATTACATGTATGTCATTATTCGAGGAATGATTACATGTATGCTTCTACCCGAGGAATGATTACAGGCATGGTTCCTACTCTAGGAATAACTACATGCATGATC
>JASANE010003257.1:0-27635 GCA_030248225.1 Trileptium ribeirensis | reverse complement strand
CGAAACATTTGCAAAAATACAGCGCTAAAGAAGTGTCCCGACAAGGCCATTCTATCCCAAGATCATTCGGTATCCCGGTATCATTCGACCCCAAGCCGGAACTATTCTGCCCCAAGCCAGAACTATTCTGCACCAAGCCGGTACCATTCTTCCCAAAACGGAACTATTCTGCGTCAACCCGGAACTATTCTGCCCCAAGCCGGTACCATTCTGCCCCAAGCCGGTACCATTCTACCGCAAGCCGGAACCATTCTACCCCAAGCCGGAACTATTCTGCCTCAAGCCGGAACTGTTTTGCCCCAAGCCGGTACCATTATACCCCAAGCCGGAACCATTCTATCCCAAGCCGGAACTATTATGCCCCAAGCCAGAACTATTCTGCTCCAAGCCGGAACTATTCTGCGCCAAGCCGGTACCATTCTACCCCAAGCCGGAACCATTCTACCCCAAGCCGGAACCATTCTACCCCAAGCCGGAACTATTCTGCCTCAAGCCGGAACTATTCTGCCCCAAGCCGGAACCATTCTACCCCAAGCCGGAACCATTCTATCCCAAGCCGGAACCATTCTACCCCAAGCCGGAACTATTCTGCTCCAAGCCGGAACTATTCTGCCCCAAGCCGGTACCATTCTACCCCAAGCCGGAACCATTCTACCCCAAGCCGGAACTATTCTGCCTCAAGCCGGAACTATTCTGCCCCAAGCCGGAACCATTCTACCCCAAGCCGGAAACATTCTACCCCAAGCCGGAACTATTCTGCCCCAAGCCAGAACTATTCTGCCCCAAGACGGAACCATTCTACCCCAAGCCGGAACTATTCTGCCCCAAGCCAGAACTATTCTGCCCCAAGCCCGAACCATTCTACCCCAAGCCGGAATTATTCTGCCTGAAGCCAGAACTATTCTGCACCAAGCCGGTACCATTCTTCCCAAAACGGAACTATTCTGCGTCAACCCGGAACTATTCTGCCCCAAGCCGGTACCATTCTGCCCCAAGCCGGTACAATTGTACCGCAAGCCGGAACCATTCTACCCCAAGCCGGAACTATTCTGCCTCAAGCCGGAACTGTTTTGCCCCAAGCCGGTACCATTATACCCCAAGCCGGAACCATTCTATCCCAAGCCGGAACTATTATGCCCCAAGCTAGAACTATTCTGCTCCAAGCCGGAACTATTCTACCCCAAGCCGGTACCATTCTACCCCAAGCCGGAACCATTCTACCCCAAGCCGGAACTATTCTGCCTCAAGCCGGAACTATTCTGCCCCAAGCGGTACCATTCTAACCCAAGCCGGAACCATTCTACCCCAAGCCGGAACTATTCTGCCTCAAGCCGGAACTATTCTGCCCCAAGCCGGTACCATTCTACCCCAAGTCGGCACACAGCGGTTTAAAACACAACGATTTAAACGTTGTTCATTACTTATGCAGCGTTCACGTTATATATAATGTCCAAAGTATATGAAAATTTTGCCCTCTTGTGGTCGCGATCCCACCGCATAGGCAGTCACAGGCACGCCCATGCCCGTAAATCAATTTCCGAGGGTATAAGACAGACACCTAGCTACGACATTTTTTTTACAGTGTCACACACGCCCTTAGCTACCAATTTCGCGCGCATTAAAAGTAACTAAAATGTAACAAATTTAACAGTATTGAACACAGTTGTATTTAGTCAGTTGTGCTGTGTAGTTTTTTAATTGCTCGATATTTGAATCTAGACCATATGTATGTTGACAAAACTATACCGCGTATCGTCAAGAAAACTAGAAAAAAAATGCAGTTCTTAGGCACCTTCGAAAAGTGGTAATACACTTAGTTGACTACCGTTGAAAAATTTATAAAAAATTTGCTGTCGAGAGTGAGATTTTGTCACAAATTGGCAAAATAAATAGTACGTAAATTGGCAAAAATGAGGGTAAAATTGTGGCAAACATCAAAAATGGATCCTCGAGAAACGTCAACTTTTTCGGAGGACCTGAACGCCCCTCCAAAACCGACCCAGGCAACCACTCCCCTGAGACTTCGGAGCATCAGCAGTTAGATATCATATCTTAAGGAACATATATTCCTCAATATTTAGTACTAAAAGATTTCCTTGAAATGTTGGACTCCAAAAAGAAAAAGAGATTTTCATTAACAATAACATATTAACCCCCGAGCTAGAGTGTATATCGTGCAATGTTTGGCAAACTCAAGCAGGCGACGCTGATCAAACACCGATCGCATCGGCGAGAACGGCCTACGCAAACCACTGAGCTATCGTAGAGCTGTTGCTCGGTCTCTTAAGGAATCTAACAAAGTGAGCGAGTAACCACGTGTATGCAAACATACGAAACACGACATACTGAGTTTACACAACGCGTTGCAATGACAAATTGGCAGAGTTGGACTTGAAAGTGTTAAGAAAAATTTTCCTTAATATTTATGGAAATCTTATTCTGAATATCAAAGATATTCCTGTTTCATACGAAGGATTATTTAGCATGGTTTTGAGGACATTAGCCCTTAACAATAAGGAATAGTACTAGGATAAACAGTATACAAAACTGTTTTAGCAGTGCTGCAGTAAAGGAGTGAGAACACAAATATTGCAGCAATTTGCACAACGAACAACGTGTCATGGCTTTAGCGATTTATACGTTAGTCAATCGTCATATGCAATCCTGTTCTGGCTGATCGCTCTTATTGGTGCAACAACTGCTGGTATACATTTTCTCGTTCTTGAACTATCAGCTTTCATCGAAGCTAAACCATTAACAATCATCACAATGATCGATGCCCAAAGTCTTCAGCTACCGAATATTGCAATATGCGACGATGAAGGATTAAATTTAACAAAATTAGTCGCAGATGGATTCACAAATGATACCAACCTGCTAAGGATCGTAAGGTGCTGGGAATTTTTTTTCAAATTTTAAACAGTTTAAAGCACTTTTAAATAGTTTAAACGTTTATAACAAAATTATGGAGATATGGCGAAGCCGAAAGCACATGAAATGTTAAATGCTAAATTGTTTTCTTCTTGGAGACGATAAATACATTGGATGATTTTGGTTATATAGCCAGCGCAAAATCATCAATTTTGAATTTTGGAACTCAGTTCGACAATATAGTTTAGAACTTTTTCATTTGTGTCATATGTCAAAAAAATTTCATATTATTTGGGCACCGAATACTTTCAAAAAATGTTTTTCTCTATATATAATTGTATAAATTTATGCACCCAACTTGTCAATGAGGTTAAACGGTGTATAAAATTGTATATTTTTTTTAAAATTTCGAATATATTCGACTCCAAAATCGGAGACTTTTGTCATAGTCGTAATAACGGTACGTTGAATGGTGGTATAAAAACATCTGAAGTGCGCAGCTACGCCTGGCGTTTGCCTTACAATGTTATACCCAATATATGGACCGAAGAATTGTGAACATTAACAATAGCATCGCTTCCGATTTTAACATTCTTGACAACTGCAGACGTAGTTCTGTTGTGAACCATACTGTTGTCTCGCACAACTCTTTAGATTTTACTCGTGAACAGTTATATACTTAAACACAGCTATGTCCAGTTAACAGTAGGTCAAGATTAGTTTTCACTCTATACCCTCAGAACAATACCCAACGAGATAATAGCCAGGATTTGCTTCAGAAGTGCCCGTCTTTTATTTAAAATAACCGAAGTCGAGTGAAGGGGTGCCGCATAAAGGCCTAAGTCGAGTGAAGGGGCCTAGAGGCAATGCGTACTAAATCCTGCCTACACTATAAGACTATTTTAGCACAAGTTTTAGTGATAAATACGCCCTCAATCTGACCGCTACAAGTATTACAACGAATTTGGTAACATAAGAGCTTGAAATGTTTGCTGCGGTGAAAGGTGGTCACATTCTTGGGAAGGAATTCACTATTACGAAGCTAAATGCAGAACAATATAAAAACAATAATGATAAACTTCCAAAGTCCAAATTCCAAATAGTGGTTTCGCAGGACCCGCGAGTTCTAGCTTTTAGTTAACGGTACACGAGCCTCGAATTCTAAAGGGTACCTGTGAAATAAAAAAAAATTCCGCGCAAACCTCTGTGCGGCCTGACGACGGAGCATAAATTGTTTTTGTTATGTAACATATTAACTAAACATTTAAATATAAAAGTTCTAGCCGATAATTAGATGAATTGTATGAAATTTTCCGATAAAGACTCAATTTTGCTCTGGAATGTTGCAAAGACAGTTGTTAAAAATCGCTGGAAAAAACGTGTTGTGACGAGGGAAGAAGTTCAAAAACAGAAGCTTTTTGAATAAAACCTGGGTCGCGCGCGACAGTGGGTGATTTATGGCCCACATTGACTCGTCTCAAAGCAGGGTTTTACTGACTTGCGACCTGTGACCAAGCTTTCTGAGTAAATCCTGGTCACACGGATTGTAATTCGTGACCCACACTGGGTCATCCCAAAACAGCGTTTTACTAACCTGTGAATCGTGACCAAGGTTTTTGAATAAAACCTGACCACGCGGGTGAGTGGGGTGATTTATGATCCACACTGGCCATTCCCAAAGCAGGGTTTTGCTGACCTGTGACCTATGACTAAGCTATTTGAGTAAAACCTGGTCACGCGGATTGTAATTCGTGAACCACACTGACTCGTCCCTAAAGAGAGTTTTACAGATCTGTAACCCGTGACCATGCGTTTCGAGAAAAACCTGGTCACGCGGGTCAGTGGTGTAATTTATGACCCACACAGACTCGTTCCAAAACAGGGTATTACTGACCTGTGACTCGTGATCAGGGTTTTTGAGTAAAACCTGGTCACGCGGATCAGTGGTGTGATATGGACCCACATTGACCCGTCCTAAAACACATTGTTACTGACACGTCGACCCGTTTCTATCTCTGCTTTGAACTAAATTAGTAGTAAAAAACATTTATTTTGTGCTTACGGTTGCCGGAGTCAGGGTACCGACAGCATCTACTCTCGCATCAAATACATATGATATGCTCCGATAATAAATTTATTGTACCTAAAACCAAACCAGTTTAAACTGCAGCAACTAATAATGTAAAATTCCAATGTGCCGTATTTTTACTCGTCAAGTGTGCCGAATAAAGCGAAATTTAACTATATTTTCAACTCACATTTCGTTCCATATTTCATAGTCGCTAATTTTATAGTTGTTAATAAGCTGTATCAGCTTTACGTCAATGTTAAACGTATATATTTTCCTAATTTTGTTGCTACATGACACAATATTATTAGAACAACATTTTTAGTGCGCCAATGGATCGTGATTTAAGCTATGAAGATCGAAAAATTCAGCACAATTTGATAAAGGTGAGATTTTGACGAATATTTTGCATTTTTGTTTTCAATCAATAAAATACAGCGATTTTTTACTCTTAATCGAAACTTAAGATGTCACTGTTGCTTTGTGCGTTGGTAGATATTTGTGTATTGTACTTAATATATATTGAAACAAAGCTGACAACAATGATTCGCATTATTAATAAAAATGTTTTTATTAAAATATTAATATAATTACCATTCTTCAACTAATGAATGCCACAGGACTTCAAATTGGATTACTTTAATATAAAACTGGAAGTGAGAGAGAATGGCCGGGGCTTTTTTGGACAATGTCGCAGTGTGAAAGCAAAATGGAATTTGTTTCTGAATTTCTTGATAAACATATTATTGGATTTTACGTTGTTTCAGTTAATAAAAATGTTTTTATTAAAATATTAATATAATTACCATTCTTCAACTAATGAATGCCACAGGACTTCAAATTGGATTACTTTAATATAAAACTGGAAGTGAGAGAGAATGGCCGGGGCTTTTTTGGACAATGTCGCAGTGTGAAAGCAAAATGGAATTTGTTTCTGAATTTCTTGATAAACATATTATTGGATTTTACGTTGTTCCAGTTTTTTTGTTATATCGGTGTGCATCTCGGACTTGATTTTCCACGTTGTCAGGATCTGCGATTAACTCTTACTGCACTTACTCTGGTCTATACGAGTGGGAAGTCACGCCTTTTGGTCTATGCAATACACCTGGAACTTATCAAAGACTCACAGAAAAAGCTCTACAAGGCTGGACTAGAAAATTTTGTGTATGTTGTTATATCGACGACATACTGATTTTCTCAGAGGCGTTTTCGGATCACCTTAAACATATACAGGAAGTACTTACTCGACTGCGAATGCACAATTTAAAATTGAAAATTAATAAATGCTAGTTTGTTAAACCTAGAATATCGTTCCTACGTCAGATTGTAGGCAAAAATTAACTTCAAGTTGACCCTAAAAAGGTCAAAGCTGTGCAATCGTATAGTGCACCAACTATACCACAGAAATTAAACGTTTTTAGGTATGACTAGCTACTATAGACGATTCGTTTCACGTTATGCAACGATTGTTGAACCATTACATAAGTTGTTACGTATGGATAGGGGCTGGGGTTACCCCTAAAGGCCGGACGTACCCCCGAACCATATTTACCCTCATGAAGAATCCGCACCCCCCTCGCCAAATCTTTCCCTCCGCGACGCGCAGGGGGAGGCAAAATATTTTAGGAAAAATTAGCAATAATTTGGGCAAAATTGGTAACAGTTGGTTCCCACCCAACCCTGCCCCTCGGGGCTCCCCTTCCTCTTCCCGACGACAGTCTTCTCATAAGCTGATGGACCTTCGACAGCTATGCAATAACTCATTCAGCTTGCCTGCTTATGTGCTTGCTAATTCCATTGTTATTGGCTCCGAATTTTCAGGCTTCAGTCGTACCACCTGTGTTTGGTTTGCATCCGACGCAGTCTAAGAGGGGTATAGATAACGAGTTTGGTCAAAGTAATTTAGCCAAAACGCCACCAACTGTCAAATTATTGGCTCAAAAAACCAAAACTATAAAAAAGTTACAAATTTCTTCTAGCAAATAAAATTGATTATAGAACAAATGCGGGCTAATTAGTCTGTGTGAACAAAAAAGAATGTGTTAGTCTTACGTGATTTGAGATAAAGTTACGTTGTCACAATAACATAATCAAGTCGTACATATCTAATATGGCAACAATAACAATCGTTGCCCTGTATCATGGTACACCAGCCGTTAACCGTGGCGGACCTAGGTGTTGCTCCGCCTTCTCCGGCCGGTGTATAATGCAACTCCATGAAACCTCACTTTCTGGCTAACAAAATAAGGATTATCGCAGTTCATTGCAATATGAGTTTACTGTAATAGTTTACTATTTTACTATCGCACAGTGTCGATGTTGGACATTTAGGATTTTGGTTTATCATATTCTAACACTCTGTCGCACATTACGATAAGAATCTAGATTTGATGACGCCATCCGCAAAATTTGATACCACAGGGAGGAAAAATAAATTAATATTCTGATAGGTCATGCTCTATGCTTCAACATGAGGTATTAAAATATAAAATATATGAATAATTGAGCATCTTATAGCAAAAACTCCAATATATGCCATAATGCAGCCAGCATTAAAAAATTGGATGGCTACGCATCTACACTGTCATACAGCCAGTTCAAATTCAATTAACCGATTAAAAAATCTATAGTTCCTAATCCACGCAACAAGATGATATCAAAAATGATGATAATTTATCTTATTGTAATGAAAATATATTTCTAGTCAAAAACTGTGGCATATTTGGCACATTATACTACATGTCGGCGGCGCATTTCAGCATTACTGAATGAATTTGACCTTTGGTATTTCTCTTAGTAACGAAACAATCTGCACTACAATTTTTTAATTAATAAAGGTTTCACGCCACGTATTTTAAGCCAATATGGTCTAAATTTCGCTCCTGTAAACAGGCCTATGTCGGAATTGGTGAATCGATAGCCTTCAGCTTTACTCTCTGTGTTCTTGCATAGTTTATTAAACATAACAGTTTGGTTCCAATGTTTCCTATTTAAATATTGGAACACAAATGAACAATATTAACTGGTTTTATAATAAATACCAGTAGTACAGCTAATCCATATCAATAAACACCGTTTGGTTATTCGCTGTACGTTCGTTCACGTGAAATCATTAGCTTATCGTTGTTGTTGTATCGTATAAAAGAAAAAGTATTCTGACCGAAACAGTTCTGGTTGAGCATCTATTAAAATATACATAAAATATAATTTTTAGGAATTTATCACAAATCATTCCGACATCAACAGTGTTACGGATTTCGTTAAAAGCTACACATATAATTACGAAGGGTTTGTCAGAAACAGTGGAACAAATCAATGTAACGAAACTTCGTGGAAAATATTTCATATTTTCAAATTTAGTTGCTGGGTGATTCAGATGCCCAAACAGCTTGTGCCCGGCGCTGCATCTGGAAGTCAACTCAGTATTGTACGTCCTTTTGAAGAAGTCCGACACAGGATTGGAGCCGATTCCAACGGGATATGGATTGAAATTTTTCCAAAACACTCTCCGATAAGCTATAATTCGTTCTACATCGGTTACGGTACAACTACATCAATTTCTATAAATATGGTAAGCGACACGGTTGCAATTCATTCATCCAGTTTATAACTTGTCCCATTTATTTTTACCTTTTAGTGTCAGTTCAGAAATTTATTTTTCAGTCAGGCGAAGCCAAATTTTCTCCAAGCAATTTGTTGACGTTGTCACAGCTTTACATTTATGCCTAACTGCATAACAATGTTTGTCTACGAAGTCGACTGAATATCTATATATAATTGAATCGATATATATACTAAGCGCCTAGGTCGGCGAATTCCCAAATACCTTAAAAATTGTTGGGCTTTAATATTTGAAATATCAAAAACAACAAACAAAACCAGAAATAGAATCTTAATGCCTACCCCTAAGTAATGCAGGTTTCACAAAATAGTGAGCGCAAAAAGTAGGTAGTTTTGTTTTTAACAGCCGTTTGCAAGAAACTAAAATCTCTAATGGACGGTTATATGATATTTTACTTTCTCGCAAACGGCTGCTGGAGATTTTGTCTTTAATGACTACTTGTTAAATTTATTTGATATTTAAATCTCTAACAGATAGCTGTAAGAGACTTTAGTCTTATATAGATAGTCAATAAATACAGAAATCTCTAACAGCTAGCTGCGAGAGACTAAAATTTCTTGCAACTAGCAATAACAGATTATTGTCTCTAATGGCTAGCTGTTAAAAACTTTTGTGTCTTACAGCCAGGTATAAAATACAAGTCTTTAATAGCTATCCATAAGGATTTCATACATCTAACGGTTGGATGTAAGAGATTTTTGTATGTTACAGCTGGCTGTAAAAGACAAAAGTTTCTAACAGCTAGCCATTAGAAACAAAAATCCGTTACAACAAACTCATTATTGATATTGGTGCCTCTTCCAGCTTAATATTAGTGCATTCCTCCAGTTTGATATTGGTACTCCCTCCAGCTTGACATTGGTTTCCATCCAGCTTAATATTGGTGCCAACTACAGTTTGGTAATTGTGCCCCCGTCCAGTTTGATTATGTTGGCCCTCTCCTGTTCGATATTGGTGTACCCTTCAGTTTGATATTGGTGCCCCCTTCAGTTTGATAGTGGCGCCCCCTCCAGTTTCTAAGTGGCGACCCCTCCAGTTTGACATTGGTTCCCCTCAAGTTGGATAGTGGTGTCCCCCTCCAGGTTGATATTGGTGTCCCTTCAGTCTGACATTGGTGTTCTTTCCGGTTTGATATTGGTGCCCCTTCAGTTTGATAGTGGTGCCCCCCTCCAGTTTGATATTGGTGTCCCCTCCAGTTTGATTCTTGCAAACGGTTGTTAAAGACAAAAATGCCCACTTTTTGCACTCATTATTCTGTGAAACCTGCATAATAAGCTGCCATTACACAAGCCGCCACAAGATTATATATATTGCAGAAACGAGCAGAAATTCGCTTGAACCGTCGGCGTCGCATGGCCTTAGCCAAAAGTAGTTGAGGGCATAACTAATTGACTACATCTTTGCGGCAGAATAGCATAATGTTTTAAGATTCTTTTGTATAAAGTTGTATATTTGGTACATGAATAGCGTATTTTTTCACGAATTTAGTGCACTAATTTGCGTCGGAAGTTGGTATTAATTGAAAAGAAGCGAACGAGGCGAGCGGAATTTCCACAGAGGACGTTAGAAGGAAAATCGCGAAAATTTCTCTTTTATCTGTCGCTACTATTAATATCTCATCTTCCGGTGGAGGGACTTAGCTACAGAACAAATCAGAAGCATAAATATTGCTTCGTATTTGACATGTATGTGATGCAGCCCGTAGTCAACTGGGGAGTGATCCTATAAAATTCGTATGTCAGCAGACAGCGCCCCACTGTTCCGGATCGCAAAAAAGGAACGCTCTCATCGTGTATGTTTAAAAATAAAAAGTTTTATTATGTCGTAACGTGCAAAAAATGGTCTAGGCGTGCATCTACAAATTTTTCTTAAATGGAAAAACAACCCCGTGAGGCCCAATGGGGCGTTAAATTATTGCACAAAACACCATAGGAACCAAAATATAATTTATAGTAGTGCTACACTGATTTTCAACAGGCTTTTGTGAGTTCAATTCCTTGAAGCTCACCTATTACTCGCTTGGAATCTTCATGGTAGGTAAATATTATAAAGATCCTTAAGTGTTTAGTTGTGACACCAAAAAGTATCACATTGCAAAAAAATGCAGTCAAACAATATACCATTTTAGGAATTTTCGTTATATGCTTGACACGCAAACATTGATTGCAATGCGAATCTAAAGCAGGTCAGAACTGTCCACGATAAAACAAGATCGATCAAGTTCGACTCATTTGAATGGTGAAATGCTCTCCATGTTAGACGTTGCTTTAGCTGTTTTTTGAGCATTAACGGACGCAAGTAAACAAAACGGATGTTATCTGCTATAAAATTGAACTCCCACTTGGGTTCCGTAAACAGCCACCTCCCATACCCCTTGACCACAAAAATCGCAGACCATGGTATGTGACTACTGAATTCAGGTTTTCTATGATTTCATATAGGTGTTAAATTGAAGTGACGTACCACGGCAGTTGAAGAAAAAACAAGACACTGTGACACTTCTCACTGGAGTCAAACATCCCCTACGATTCTGGAACACCAAGTAATTTAATAACATTTTAAATCATTCTAAAACAACACTTATACCAACGGCATCGATAAATCAAGTTTACTTTAGAAACAAGCTCGCCATTTGAAAGACATAACTTTACGTAGAAGCAATCTATGCGAAGACCGAAATGAATATGGCGGAAATTGTGTAGCCGACTGCTACGCGAAAAGCTATGTTCGGTACTGCGGTTGTGAATGGGCAGGACTGAGACCGGAGGACAACTATAGCTCGCCCGGAAATACGATTTGTACCCCGTGGCAAATTGAGTATTGTCAGAACAATGACGATGTTCAGGAGGAGTTTATGACAGCCACAGCTGAGTGTCGTCGACAATGTAAGAGACCGTGCTTCGAAACGATTTACGGAGTAACACTTTCATCAATGCCGTCGCCGCAAGGTTATAATGCATCGAGAGTAAGTTTAAACTATTAATATGTGTGTATATTTAGCAATATTTATATTACAAAACCTGTTCAAAACTGGCTTATTTGCTACAAGCTCAACATTTATAATGTGAACATTTAAAATTAACCATTCATCAATGCTTAAAACGCCATATACCAGGAATATGTAGTGACCTGGACTGCTACCTATAACAATTACTTGTACATATTTGGTAATGGTATTATACGGAGGCCTAACATAAAAATACACTAATATAATATAAAATACAATTATCGTTTACGAAAGTAATTGTCGCATTCACGTAAAATGCTTGTCGTAGGCTTTCAGTTTGTGTTTTTCTGTAATAACGGTGACACAGCTGCATGGCGCAACTTCTAACACCATGCCCATACGACCCCGGCTATCGTAACCTCAAGGATGGACCGTGAATGCTAAAATTTTGAACCTATTCTTGGTCAGACCCAAGAAGCTACGGGGGTTAGCTGGCCGCAGGCGCGCTTCACAGGGTGTGTTCGGACCCCGCCCGATTGGTTGAGCACGTGTCTAGTTTCTGGTATGATTTCTGAGGTCCCCCAGGGAGGCTAGGACCGACACCTGCTCAGAGTTCATGGAGCCTAGCCGCTATTCCCTATCTTAGACTCATCGGAAGTTGTTTAGTTCTAATTAGTTGTGTTCAATGTTGGAATAAAAGATGAAAATGTTCTCAGAAATTCGAAGCTCAAGTTAATTTGCCTAATTAAGATCTTGGGATGACCGTGCTAGAGCATTGTAGCCTTTCTGGCCCACACAGGGTTCCGACTAGCCCTGATAGTTTAATGTCGAAAGATCAACGGCGTGGCCTGCTCCTTCGATGAATTCTATGCGAACGGACTGCTATCTTGATCAACAGAAGTTCCTGCTCATTAGAATAGAACAAATCCCTAGCGAATTTTGTGTCATTGTCATGAGCGAGTTAAACTTTGCTTGTGTTTTCCGATTATTGCATTCCCTAGTTCCAGTAACAAAACGAAAATGAAAGTCTCAGAAGGCCATGCACGCTAGTGCTTGTGACATTCTCGCCGACAAGCCATGGCGAGCAGTGCCTATCGCCAGAAGAATCCCTATCGTCTCGGAAAGAAGTAAGACTGTACTCGGTGTTAACGATACAAGTTTATTTACAGGATCAAGATTTATGGTCAGGACGAGTGTTTCCGAATGACTATCGGGACGGACTAAGTGAATCAGATCGGGGGAGGTTAGTAGTAACACGCGATGATCGCTTCGGTTTAATCGGCTAAGGCACAGGGCGCTAAGAAAAAACAAAACAGGTCGGAGCGTGCAGACATCCGCCGGTTCGCGGACTAGGGGCGGTTATCCCTGCTTCACCTCAAGGCTAGCGCTTCTTCAGCTATGGGGCGCCTGCAGCAGGGCCCTAGAGTGCTTCGAAGACAGCTCCTAAAAGCGGGTCACCTAGAGTGACGAGTAATTTCACACAGCGACGGACATTGGGCGGGGCTACGGGAAAAACCGGGCTAAACCTGGCTATGCGAGCTTCTTACTACAATTTGATCGTTATTTAGAACAACACCGGTGATAGAGTATCACGAGGGGCGCTCAATAATTTACACTAGCGATACATTTGCAGTACTACTTATTCCTAGGCTCATTCTATAGCAACTGGCAATCTTACCTACCTAACAGTACGACTGACCGAGCGGGAGGCTAAAGAAGAAGGGGTGGGGTGGAATAATTCATCGGATTTAGACCGGGGGAACGCGGTCATGGTGCTAAATGGCATGTTGCGTCCTTCTAGGCAGCTTTCGAGGCCGCCCTAGGGGCGAGCCCAGTTGTCTAACTTGGATATGTTTCCTCAGCCGGAATTTTCCTAGGGGCATGGTGGGGGCGCGTTTCACGGGCCGTACACACCTTGCCGGTCAGTTATCTGGCCTTTTCTCCTACTCTCGGGGTCGTTTTGAACAGTCGGGCCAGGTGCGATCGACCCCGGACGCATCTGCGTCTCTTTTTTTCTCTTTTGTTGCTATTTCGTTGCCTCTCTCTATCTTTAACTTTTGCTCATTAAACTGCAGTATTGCAGTGTCTCAACTGCACTGTAGTGCAGTTGAGTTATCATCGACTTAGTAGTCGATGTTGTTGTGTTCCTATGGCTGACTGGTTTATACATATGATTCTGCAGCGGGCTTAAATTCCCCGTGCAAGATCGAATCATGATACGGGAAAATGAACTGGCAAGCGCTGAAACTGTGAAAAACTAAATCTGAGCAGAAATGATACGTAGCCTAACGGGCAACTCGGGATAAAAGCAAAAACAAGCTAAACTCAGCAATCAACTCGCTCCAAAAAGGAACCGGGAACCGGGGTTTTGCACTCGCTCAGTTTGGAGCCTAAATGGCCAGGTCGAGTCAGGTAGTTTTCTTTATTGAAGTGGGAAATAAATAATTTTATTTTAACTGCGGGGGCACGAAGGGTTGCTCCCGCAAAGGCGTTAATTGAATACTGCGATAGTGCCAGCCATCGGCTTATTTAACCATGCTTATTTGTAGACACTGGCCTCGAGAGAAAATCATGTTGCTAAACTATGGTGAACATTCGTGAATTTGATCGTGTCATTGGCCTATTTCAGAGTACACCAAAATGAAGTTTTAATATCAAACTGTCCATACGTGGCATCAGCTGGGGCGAACGGAATTTTGAGTCGGCTAGGGGCTTTGCCCCCTCGGCCGCGTACTGGGGAATTTTGAGGAACGGGGTATAGCCTAGCATTTTTTTCGGTCAGTCGTCAGAGTGAAATGCATTCCTACTTGTGATACCTACAACGTTTACCTTCAAACTGGAGCAATGTTCCTGCAAGATTTTATTAGTCCGAACACCTACATGCTGTAAAACGAGAGCCAAATGAAACCGATATGAGCCCTTATTAATGTTCCCTGGAGAACGGCAAACACCTTAAGCTCAAGATTCAGTACCTATAATTTGATCCGTCTTTTGTGTTCCAAATTTTCTTAGCTCAGTAGAATAGAAGAAATTTTAAGGGCTTCCTAAAGCCCGGCGGAGGCTAATCCCCCGTCCCTAATTTGCGCTTCTGTTCAAGCCCAAACACGGCATGGCGTTGAACGATCAACTAAACTACAAATTTGGAAACCAAAACAACAACCTATTGAGCAAGTCCCTATTTCAGTGGTGTGCACGTTCAAGAAATTTTTTACCGTGGTCGACTCAGGTATATTCGATAACCCTAACTCAAAAGCAGCAAATCATGTAAAACCTGGACGAGAAGCGTCCATTTCGGTGTGTCTTACCTATGACCACGGGGAATCAGCAGGACTTCGAATTTATCACCTACAATTTGTTACCATCCCGTGTAATCGCTCAAGATGCCCAAAACGGAACTCGATTTGTGGAGGATTGTCAACGAACTTATTAGATTGCCTATGAACGACCTGTCACTGTTACATTTGGGGAGACTAGACTCCCATAATCCGTGATACGACTTACGAACTTTGATCCAGGGCAGCATCTGTTGGCCCCCACGCGAGACAAAAGATGTCTGCGCGGGTCCTCCATCGATCAATACCATTCCAAACACATAAAGCGAAAACCACGAGAAAGCACGAAATAGAAAACGACTAATAATTAAAGTCAAGCGTCGGAACCGGTCAGTAGAGACGACCGAACTTCGCGCTGCCGAAGTCGAACCGATTCCTCGACTCGACGCGTTGGTCGTCGCCTCGAAATTTTCGCCTGTAGTTAAGGATGGCGATTTTGTCGCCATCCAATCGTTGGCGATTTCTTGACGCCCACCTTTTTGGGTTCTTTGTTCAGTGTCCAATTGGGGACACTTCCGCAAATTTGAATTTGACAGCTACCGTAAGCCGTCGATGTCCTTAGGGAGAGTAGCCTTCAATTAGATTTGCCGACATCAAATTTGAACCCTCCGAGTACTCGGAAGTTGACCATCTGCGATTTTCGTCCCAATCTTCTCACGAAATGTAAATTCTGAAGTCCCAATTTCCCGTAATTATCGCCGGATGTTCAACAAAATCGGATGATAAACGCACAACGTTTAAACTGCTTCCGATCCCAGCTTAATTCAAACTGTCGAAAATTCTTTCGGGTCACGCAATTTCCTTCTTCAGTCCCAATTAGCGTGACAATCTGTTCGACTTTTGATTGTTTGATCTTCCCAACCCGTCCTAACTCAGCGACGATCGGATCAGCCTTTGTGGTTCTCGACTTGCCGCCCTCCCAATTAAGCTGAATTCTGCTTTGAAGATGATCCTTGCTCGTGAAGACATCCAAAAACATCTAAAAGAATTGAGCTACTTTTCAATTTTCGTAGGACTACTTAAGCTTCAACGACTCGCCGGGGGGCAACCGACGACGGAAAAACGCCCGTCTCGATGCAAGAGACGGGGCAAATTCCAACGAGCTCCCAACCGGTCAGGGGCCATGCTCCAAGGCCCCTGGGTCCGCGGGGGGGGGCCTAAAGTCACCTCCCGTTCGTGCTAATCGTCCGTATTCTGTCCGTCCGTAAAACTCTTAAATTTAGTGAGTCGTAGTACGTGATGTCCTCGTTCGTTCGTTCTTATGTCTTGTCCTTATATACATATATGTGTACCATACATACATATCAACAATATACATACATATATACATATATGTCTAAACACACACAAATACACATGTACAAACACACACAACACACATTAGACATGATGGCGTTCTGAGCGACAGAAAGGTCGCTCAGGATAAACACACACAACACACCACCACCACCAACAACAACAAAAACAGCCGACCAAAATCGTCGGTTAGAGAGAGCGAGGACAAGAAGACAAAAGGACAACGAGGACACGAAGAGGGCGTGGGGAGGGAAGTGGGATAAGGGGAATCCCGGGGGATTTTCGAGGGGCTAGGGTTAGATTCGGCCCCAGGACGAAAAATGGGCCGGTCGATACCAAACACGAGGGGGAAGGACGTAGTAGCGGGTCGGAACCCACCTATGGGTCCTAATGTACATAAGTATGGGGAGCTTTAGCGGGATCTCCTGCATTAACGGTTGGGCGGAGCGACGCTCGCCGGGAATCATTAGACTCGCCGCCAAACGGCGATTTGAATGATGGGTGATATCGCTGACGGGGCGGCAGGGGTAAGAATGGTGCTAAAATTACAACGATTAAGGAGAGTAGCGGCTACGGTAGGTGCGCTTTCGCCGGTTGTCCCGAATTAACGGGGCGGTGGACCGTGACCCGCCGGGTATTTTTGGAGATGTCTCGTCGAGACGAATCCAATGAGGGGCGGTTCGCCCATTTTGGAGTTGAGAGAAAAATCTCGAATCATCTGTGCCCACTAGTGCTTGGCAGCGGAGATTCAGGCACCTTTGAGTGACTACAGCTGGTCAGCGGGGATTCGGACGGGAGTCCGGCGCACGTCCTTGGACTCACCTAGTCACTATGAACAAAATGATGTCGCATGCACCGGTTCAAAAGTGGGGTAGGGCAACGCGTATGAAAAAGGTGGGGATTTGTATCAGTCACATGTTACAACGGGGGAACTAAGGAAACGGGGCGATTTCACCTGAAATAGTCGTCCAAGGGGCACACACATATATATTTATATAGTCTGTCATAACTATATGGAAAGTAACAGTTCGGATTCTGCTTTGACAATCCAACTTAGCGTAAGCAGCGATTGTCTCTACACGTTACCAGTGACGTTCGGGCGCTGTCCGGGGCGATTCTAGTGTTCAACAATGGTCCCCAAAATGTTCTACCAACATGCTCCGGCTATTCTCGGATGATACTGCCCTAGACGGGTGCGGGCCATCAAATTAACCCGGTATCCGTCGTTCTTTGTAAGCTCGAAAGCTACCGTACGTGTAAAGTTAGTTGGTTGTAAATGGTCATTTCCCGTGACCATTGCTTAATATGCAGCTAAAACCAAGTAGACTTAATATTTTTGATTTCTGTCTTAATAAACTTGTTAACTTAAACGTGCAGCCAGGGGCCTTCTATTTCCGGACGGTCATACCCGTCAAAGTTTTAAGGTATAGTGGCGGCTGATTGGGGTTCGGTGTGATTCCTTGTTTCTGTCGGTGGAGTTCCATGTTCAGTTTTACGCGTTGGTTGGAACAGCTTAATTTTCTCGAATTCAGTCAGATAACAACACTCGTCCCGGTAAGAATTCGACAAGTATAATGTCACATATATACGTGGCATAATTCATAACCTTTTCGTAAAAGGAACCACAAATGATATACGGCATAGTTCACATCATTTTTATAAAAGGAACCATGAGTGATATACGGCATAATTCACAACATTTTTATAAAAGGAACCATAACTGATATACGGCATAGTTCACAGCATTGTTATAAAAGGAACCATAAATGATATACTGCATAGTTCGCCACATTTTTATAAAAGGAACCATAAATGACATATACGGCATAGTTCACAACATTTTTATAACAGGAACCATAAATGATATATACGGCATAGTTCACATTTTTATATAAGGAACCACAAATGATATGTACGGTAAAATTCACAACATTTTTATAAAAGGAACCACAAATGATATGTCTTATAAAACGGACCATGATTACTCAGCCTATTTTGCAACGTGGTTCTGCGTGATTCTGGAGCTGGAATAATGAAAACGCTCGTAACGGGCCTGTTACATTTCTAGTACAAATTCTAGTAAGGACAGCTACGCCTTTGGATAAGATTTTTATTTTTAAATCAAGTTCGTATAACCAAATCAGCTAAATAGCAACTATGCTCTAGCATGACTGGAGTCTGCAAACTCCTAGTTATCACGACGTTTGGAATTTTGATTTCGCTACCAACCTTCCACTAGAAATATGCCCGTTCGATTGGCGATTACATTGTATCTCATTATGTATTTGTTGATAAGTGATAAAATAAAAATTGTTGCATGTTTGTTCATCAAGTTTCTGCATCAGCTGATTCGGCAATGTCTACTGCTGCACCAAAAAGGCTGAGGAGCCATTTTCGTCAACAGACTAAATATCTTTCTTGCCCAGAACAATCCAGCCGCATTTTCCTCAGTACGACCCCCAATATATTCGCCTCTTTTTCTTTGGCTCACCGACAACCTTAAGCAGGTCACTCTGCAACGCGGAGCGATAATTTCTCAACTCAGCTCGAAGAGGTTGTTTAGAAAGCATTCAAATGGGTATATTATGCGATTCTAGGCCGTTTTAGTTAAAAAACATGACTCAATCTCGCTAATTCTTTCGTTACACAAAATCTTAATGTAGAATCAGTCTCACGCGCTAACTCACGAATAGTAGTATAACTCACGCTAGTATTACATACATTGGAACAGATTAGCGCATTGGATTCCCTAATATTTGTGTACAGCACAATTTTATCCTAAAACACCAATGTTGATATTCACATTGTCTACACGGTTTGGGACTGAGCTGTGGTTGTTACAGCTATTTACGCCATCGAATAAAATACATTGGAATCTGAGTAGAATTTTCTTTAGTAAATATAAAATATCCTCTGAAAAAATTAAACTAAGTAATCACTAGGAAGCAGATTAGGGTATTTTAACATAATAGAGTTGCACAAACTTAGATATATTACCATATTACATCTATTATGGCACTTGTACTCTAGCCTAGCATCATTATAATCTTTAAACTAGATACTTTTTAAATATGATTTAAATAATATATTTTTCAAATTTAAGTCTTTAAGTTTTATTTTAGATTTCTGTCGGTTATCCCGTGCTGCAATACTATACATGCGAAGAGTATGACTCGTATACAGCGACCAGTTTACTATCGAATACCGGCGGTCAGTTTGGGCTATGGCTAGGAATGTCTATTGTTTCGATCGTCCAAGCGATGTACTTATGCACGTGTGGAACCTGTGACAAAACGAAATAAACAAAAACCTAACATAGACCACAAGTCCCGGCCTTGGCATTAGACTAATGTGGGAGATACGGCGTTCGGTTCATGAATGTCACTCTGATTTAACAAAATAGATATATAATTTGTATTTCATATGAAAATATATTAAACAAAATTCAAAACCTACGATGCAATAATATAATCAAATGCTGCAAAGCAACGATCGTTAGGTTAGAAATATTTACTTATAATCAGCACATTGTTTCCCGTAAAAAAGTGAGTATTGGTTGAAGTTAGTTGTTATATTGATAAAGTAATTGGATATGCATATACAAAATTCCAATTTGTTTCCTCAATATTATTTTGCAGATATCGAAATGACCTTTAGAGAAGCATACAGTATTAAGCTCTAGTTAACAACCCATAGATCATCAAAATCAGACATTAGGATTATGACACAATAGCTGTCGTATACTGCGAACAACCTAAAATGGCAAGGAACATCGGTGAATTATATGTATATTCACGAAAGCAAAAAATTTACGTACCAATTTGTCGCTTTTACAATTTCGATAAAACAGATTTTTATAATCTGACAGAGTTTTTTTTACACTAGGGGTGCGTCAATAAAATACAGGTCATGCCGTTCTCGATATACTGAGCCTAAGCCTTAGTCTTAGCCTAAGCTAAAGTTCTTCTTTGATACACACACTAGCCTCAATCATAAATCGGTGGGCTGCCGCCCCCGAACCCGGCTCTGAGCTGTTTATTTTTCTAACGATATAAGGTAACGCCTCTCGGGTTATTTGGGCCATAAAAACGATTAACACATTGTTTGAAAATTACATTATCCATCCGTAAAAACCATTTCTATACGGATCATCATGACCAGAAAAACGTTATCGTGTCTTCACAGCTAATCTACTGCTAAATAGAGCAACATTTACTTGGGCAACCATGAAATATGAGAGAAAAAATGTAGGAAATTATCTCATACACGTTTTGATCAAACGTCATGCTTGTTTCATTGCCACGTTAAATCAATTTCGTACATAGCAAGATAATTGGCGTGCTGCTAAACTTACCTATTCTAAGTCCACCAGATCCAAAAATATTCACATAAATTGTCGAGCATTGCCGTGACGGCAATATTCAGTTGCTTTTGTTCCATTAAAGCATAACCAACCCTCTTCTATTTCACTTACAGATTTAAAGCCGGCATGTTATAACGTGGAATTATTTATGATATTTATATGGAGATTGGAAATTTGAGCATTACTAGACCAGCCACTAAATAGGTTATAACGAAAATTTATTTACATATGCATATATCAATATTAAAGTTTGTATATCTTTTAATAAAGCAGTTCTTAGAACGACAAGGGCGATACAGACAAAATTGTTTAACGTGAACAGCGCTGCAAAATAATTGTGCTAAATCAGAGTACTAATAGCCAAGTATTAACGGGCGTGAAACGGTGAATCCGCTAAACGAAACCATGATATTGACTTGGTCGCGCACTGGAGCAGATATGTTTGTACTTGGAGATGAGTAACGTTAAAAGTTCATATAAATATTGAATAGTTTTATACGCCGATCGATTCTTTTTGAATTATAATGCATAGTTGCATTAAAATGTTGAGTAAACATTAGGTGTTATATAAATGCAATTTATACAAACATACAAACACATCCAAGTATTTAATTGTGCTAATCTTGGCTAAAACATTACCTGTTATGTAATAATGTAATCCTACAGACACGGATAAAGAATAATGTATATTGCGAATTTTTAACAAAACATAAAAATTTTGAAACTGCATTGTTTTATAGAGAATTATAAGTTAGAATTAGAAATTTGTATATACAAGGTAACAATGCTACAATGTAACACGTAAAATTCATATGTGTATTCATCTAAAATTTCGGAACATGATCTCAGCCATTTTATTTAAGGTTCTTACATTTTTCAAAATACGTTTTAATGCAAATTTTACTGTAATACAAGATTTTTCAAAACTCTAACCGTATTAATAGCCACAAAATCATATGCCGACTGCCAGCACGACGTGGCGTGTTTTAAGTAGTAGTACCTGTAAGTTATAGGGTTTAAAATATTTTTGACATTGTACTTTTTCATAATAGATTTAGCCTATGGTGAGCCATTATGCCTGATGAGCAGACAATTATGTTGCATAATGAAATATGGGAAAATATTACTGATTTTAAAGTTACTGTGTATTATACCGGTTAAAAATAGCGCAGCGAAATTTACTTTATGCTTAAGATTTTTAAAATCTTATTTTAATTTATAAGTTTTATTTATAAAACAAAGAAACTGAATTTTCTTTTTACAAGACCAAACTTAAGGTGACTCCACTAACCATTGTATTTTGCTTAAAAATTGCTATGAAACGCTTTTGAGTATATTGAAATTCGGTGCAAAACCGTGCAGGAAAACACTGCTCTGCGACTGAAATCAAGCCATTTTGCGTTCGTGAAAGTTCAAATTACCGAAATTAGTGAGAGCGAAAATTTGTCGGATTTGAAGTATTATAACGGTCTTGATCGCTAACACACAGAGCTTAACTATATAACCGATTGGTGGGGTCTTTGTTCCTGTGTTTCTGTTGTTTTGGTTGGGGGGGGGGGGGTGGCAATGAAACAAGCATGACGTTTGATCAAAACGTGTATGAGATAATTTTTCCTACATTTTTCTCTTCATATTTCATCGTTTGAGTAGATGTTGGGTTATTTAGCAGTAGATTAGCTGTGAAGACACGATAACGTTTTTCTGGTCATTATAAATAATAATTATAGAAATGGTTTTTACGGGATGGATAATATTAATTTTCAAACGATGTGTTAATATGTTTTATGGCCCCAAAAAAACCCCAAAAGAGTTACAATTTATCGTTCAAAAAATCAAACAGGCTGCGACCCGGGGTTCCAGGCGGCAGCCGCGCAACGCTGGATAATTGAGAGTTAATGTACTGTATCAAAGAAGAAGTTTTTCTAACTTAGGCTAAGACTAAGGCTTAGGCTCAGTATTTCGAGAACCCGATGGGCTTCTATTTTATTGACGCACCCCTAGTGTGAAAAAAAAACTCTGTTTGATTATAAAAATCTGTTTTATCGAAATTATTTAAAAGCGACAAATTGGTACGTAGATTTTTTTGCTTTAATATGAATATGTTTGTGATTCACCGATGTTCCTTGCCATTTTAGGTTGTTCGCAGTATACGACAGCTATTGTGTCATAATAACTTTGATGTCTGATTTTGATGATCTATGGGTTGTTCGTTGGAGTTAATATTTATGTTCTCTTAAAGGTCATTTCAATATCTTCAAAATAATTTTGAGGAAACAAATTGGAATTTTGTATATGCATATCCGATTACTTTATCAATATAACAACTAACTTCAACCAATACTCACTTTTTTACGGGAAACAATGTACTGATTATTAGTAAATATTTCTAACCTAACGATAGTTGCTTTGCAGCATTTGATTATATTATTGCATAGTAGGTTTTGATTTTTGTTTAATATATTTTCATATGAAATACAAATTATATATCTATTTTTGTTAAATCAGAGTGACATTCATGAACCGAACGCCGTATATTCCACATTAGTCTAATGCCAAGGCCGGGACTTGTGGTCTATGTTAGGTTTTTGTTTATTTCGTTTTGTCACCAGTTCCACCCGTTCATAAGGAGTAGTGCGCTTTGGAACGATCGAAACAATAGACATTCCTAGCCATAGCCCAAACTGACCGCCGGTATTCGATAGTAAACTGGTCGCTGTATACGAGTCATACTCTTCGCATGTATAGTATTGCAGCACGGGATAACCGACAAAAATCTAAAATAAAACTTAAAGACTTAAATTTGAAAAATATATTATTTAAATCATATTTAAAAAGTATCTAGTTTAAAGATTATAATGATGCTATTAAGCTAAGACTACAAGTGCCATAATAGATGTAATATGGTAATATATCTGTAAGTTTGTGCAACTCTATTCTTGTTAAAATACCCTAATCTGCTTCCTAGTGATTATTCCTTAATTTTTTCAGAGGATATTTTATATTTACCTCAAGAAAAAAATTTACTCAGATTCCAATGTATTTATTCGATGGCATAAATAGCTGTAACGACCACAGCTCAGTCCCAAACCGTGTAGACAATGTGAATATCAACATTGGTGTTTTCAGGAGTGAAAATTTGTGCTGTACACAAAATATTAGGGAATCCAATGCACTAATCTGTTCCAATGTATGTTAATACTTAGCATGAGTTATACTACTATTCGTGCATTTAGCACATGAGATTGATTCTACATTGAGATTTTGTGTAACAAAAAATTAGCGAGATTGATTCATGTTTTTTAACTAAAACGGCCTAGAATCGCATAATATACCCATTTGAATGCTTTCTAAACAACCTCTTCGAGCTCAAGTTCAGAAATTATCGCTCCGCATTTCAGGAGATGACCTGCTTAAGGTTGTGGGTGAGCCAGAAAAAAAAGAGGCGAATGTATTTGGGGTCGTACTGAGGAATGCGGCTGGATTGTTCTGGGCAAGAAAAATGCTTTTAGTCTGTTGACGAAAATGGCTCCTCAGCCTTTTTGGTGCAGCAGTAGACATTGCCGAATCAGCTGATGCAGAAACTTGATAAACAAACACTGCAACAATTTTTATTTTCTCGCTTCTCGACAAAAATAAGTAATGAGATACAATGTAATCGCCAATCGAACGGGCATATTTCTAGTGGAAGGTTGGTCACCGAAATCTAAATTCCGAACGTCGTGATAACTAGGAGTTTGCAGACTCCAGTCATGCTAGAGCATAGTTGCTATTTAGCTGATTTGGTTATACGAACTTGATTTAAAAATAAAAATCTTATCCAAAGGCGTAGCTGTCCTTATCTAGAATTTGTAGCTCGAAATGTAACAGGCCCATTTCTGAGCGTTTTCATTATTCCAGCTCCAGAATCGCGCAGAACCACGTTGCAAAATAGGCATGAATAATCATGGTCCGTTTTATAAGACATATCATTTGTGGTTCCTTTTATAAAAATGTTGTGAATTTTACCGTACATATCATTTGTGGTTCCTTATATAAAAATGTGAACTATGCCGTATATATCATTTATGGTTCCTGTTATAAAAATGTTGTGAACTATGCCGTATATGTCATTTATGGTTCCTTTTTGAAAAATATTGGCAAACTATGCAGTATATCATTTATGGTTCCTTTTATAACAATGCTGTAAAACTATGCCGTATATCAGACTATGGTTCCTTTTCTAAAAATGTTGTGAATTATGCCGTATGTCACTCATGGTTCCTTTTTATAAAAATGATGTGAAACTATGCCGTATATCATTTGTGGTTCCTTTTACGAAAAGGTTATGAATTATGCCACGTATATATGTGAGCGTTATACTTGTCGAATTCTTACCGGGACGAGTATTTCCCTTTCTTTTGGCTGGAGTTCAAGAAAAATTAAGCTGTTCCAACCAACGCGTAAAACTGAACATGGAACTCCACCGACAGAAACAAGGAATCACACCGAACCCCAATCAGCCGCCACTATACCTTAAAACTTTGACGGGTATAGCCGTCCGGAAATAGAAGGCCCCTGGCTGCACGTTAAGTTAACAAGTTTATTAAGACAGAAATCAAAAATATTAAGTCTACTTGGTTTTAGCTGCATATTTTCAGCGATGGTCACGGGAAATGACCATTTACAACCAACTAACTTTACACGTACGGTAGCTTTCGAGCTTACGAAACAACGAATACCGGGTTAATTTAATAGCCGCACCCGTCTAAGGGCGGTATCATCCGAGAATAGCCGGAGCATGTTGGTAGAACATTTTGGGGACCATTGTTGAACACTGCGATCGCCCCGGACAGCGCCCGAACGTCACTGGTAACATAAAGAACAATCGCTGCTTACGCTAAGTTGGGCTGTCCAAGCAGAATCCGCACTGCTACTTTCTATATATTTATGACAGACTATATAAATATGTATGTGTGTGAGTCCCTTGGAAGACTACTTCAGGTGAAATCGCCCCGTTTCCTTAGTACCTCGTTATAACATGCGACTGGTACAAATCTCCACCTTTGTTCATCCTCGTTGTCTTACCCCACTTCTGAACCGGTGCATGCGACATCATTTTTGTTCATAGTGACTAGGTGAGTAAGAAGGACGTGCGCCGGACTCCCGTCCGAAATCCCGCTGACCAGCTGTAGTCACTCGAAGGTCCCTGAATCTCCGCTGCCAAGCACTAGTGGGCCCGGATGGTCAGGGACCTTGGGTAGCGGGGATTTGGGACGGGAGTCGCGCGCATTGGACTCACCTGGCTATGTGAACGAAATGATGTCGCATGGCCGGTAAGTAGAGACTATGGTCATTACAAACGAGAAGGAAACGGGGCGTTAAGTAGTCATTAGGAGGCACACACATATATTTATATAGTCTGTCATAACTATATGGAAAGTAACAGTTCGGATTAACAATTGGATTAGGCGTAACAGCACATTGTACTCTTACACGTTACCAGTGACGTTGGCCCGGGCGATGGGGTCTCCCAAAAATGGTTTGACCTCCTCGTCTCTAAATAGTACTGCCTTAAAAGATGCGGGCCCGAATTAACCCGGATCCGGTAATTTTCTTTGTAAGCTCGAAAGCTACCGTACGTGTAAAGTTAGTTGGTTGTGAATGGTAATTTTTGCCGGTAACAATCTTAATATAGGCTAAAACCAAGAGTAGACTGTAAATATTTTGAACTCTGTATTTTAATAAACTTGTTAAGTTTAAACGTGCAGCAGTATTTCAGACAGTCTTCCCGTACGAACTTAAGGTATAGTGTGGCGGCTGATTGGGGTTCGTGTAATTCCTTGTATTTCTGTCATAAAAGTTCCATGTTCAGTTTTACGTTATTTGGAGAGACCCTTGGTTTTTTCTCAAAAAGTAGTTTTCGGTGACAGCTCCGTCCATTAAGAATTCAACTATAAATGTGGTGCAATAATTCATTAAGCCTTTCGTAAAAGGGAACCAGGAAATGATATACGGCATAGTTCATCAAGATTTTATCGAACCATGAGTGATACGGGGCCGGTAATTTCACAACATTTTTAGTGAGAGGGACGTGGTTTGGTCTGGGTCTCATAGCTCCGCATTGTTCTGGAGGGACCCGTAAAAGCAGTAGTCCGCACATTTATTCTAGGAGGACCCGTAAAAAATGTGACGTGGTGCGGCATAATTTTGGCGCGGGAACGGTAAATAGTATATACGGCATAGTTAATTTTTATAAGGGACCCACAATGATATGTACGGTAAATTTCACAACATTTTTATAAAAGGGACCACAAATGATATGTCTAAAACGGACCACGTACTGGGCCCCTATTTTCGACGTGGTTTTACCTATTATCAAGCTGGATGAAAAGTTCGGCCTGTTACATTTATCATCAAGTATCATGGGCACTGCTCCTTGATAAGATTTTTATTTTTAATCAAGTTCGTATAACCAAATCGGTTGATGGCAACTATGCTCTCGCGCTGACTCGAAGTGCAAACTCCTAGTTCACGAGACATTTGGAATTTTGATTTCGCTACGACCTTCCACTAGAAATATGACGATTTCGTGTACTCATTATGTATTTGTTGATAGCATAAAAGAAAATTGTTGCATGTTTGGTGCGGCTGATTCGGCCGAGATATGTATTACTGTGCACCCAACTCAAAAGACCATTTCTGAGAACAGACTGATCTCTTTCTTGCAGAACAACAATTTCTCGGGGTCTGGAGCCCCAAATATTCGGCTCTTTCGCTCACCGGACAACCTTGGCGCGGTAATCGTGGTCTCCGACGCGGAGAACGATAATTTCTCAACTCGCGGTTGTTTAGAAACACGTTCAAATGTAAATTATGCGATTCTAGGCCGTTTTGGCTAAATTCCCAAATCTCGGCTAGGTCTTTTGAAAAAAAAAATTTTTGATGTAGAATAGTTTTCTCACGCGCGGGTTAGGCAAAATCATAGTTATAAGTTCGGCGCTAGTATTACATACATTGGAACAGGAATTGCCACCGTAAAACCTTGGTGTTTTGTGTGCACAATTTATCCTAAAACACAATGTTGAGTATTCATCTCTACCACATTGATTGGGGTTATGATTATTTCCGCTTGTACGCCCCGGTGAAGTGATAAT
>JASANE010003255.1:0-10305 GCA_030248225.1 Trileptium ribeirensis | reverse complement strand
AAATCGAACCACAGTGCGTTGTGAATCGTTTTCGTTATCTGAGTTTGTTGTATGCTGGGGATGTTTTTTTTTGCACGTGCGTTGTTACTCACTCGCGTTGTGAGGTTTTTTGTTGGGAACCGAGCAAACAGCTCCTAGATAGGCTAGTAGCTTGCATGCGCAACTTTCAGCCGTAGAACCGTGGTTGAGTTTGTCAAAAAATGAACGATACACAAATTAAATAGCGCATGAAAGGGTTAATCAAAAATTAGAGCCTAATGAAGGAAAAAGAAAATAGATTATGCTTACTAACACCGAATCTCCCTATTGCTTTTATATATGTTGTTGGAGTTGCACTGCTACCAAATTTGATAAAATTGTAAACTACAGTTGTGCAAGATCACATGCGAAAAGATGGTTGATTTAGGTTTTCTATTATTTGCAACTAAATATAATGAGCTTGATTCCATGAATTTGAAGTTGTACTTCATTCGGAAACTCCTCGCTTTTGGAAGCCGTAAGATAACCCCGTTGAATTGATCCTAAGTCTATATTATATGTTTCTTGGTAGTGGATTCCTCATTGTTTCGTGTAACTATGACACACATTGCAACGTGTAAAAATTGAATCACAATTTTCCATAGACAAAAACTGATAAGAACTCTGCCCCTTGAGACCAATAGCTAGCAATAGTATTTATGCTCACTTAAAATACTCTGCTATAAATAACAAATTCTCTGCTATAAATAACAAATACTCTGCTATAAATAACAAATACTCTGCTATAAATAACAAATACTCTGCTATAAATAACAAATACTCTGCTATAAATAACAAATTGTCTGCTATATATAACAAATACTCTGCTATAAATAACAAATACTCTGCAATAACAAATACTCTGCTATAAATAACAAATACTCTGCTATAAATAACAAATACTCTGCAATAACAAATACTCTGCTATAAATAACAAATACTCTGCTATAAATAACAAATACTCTGCTATAAATAACAAATACTCTACTATAAATAACAAATTGTCTGCTATATATAACAAATACTCTGCTATAAATAACAAATACTCTGCAATAACAAATACTCTGCTATAAATAACGAATTCACGGTAACGATGAAATTGCGAGTCTATATGCAAATGCAATAATACTTTTGAACAAAAATTGTTTTTACTTCGACTAAATCATGATCTATATCCATGTTCAGCCGTTCCTGTCATCATTGTTCTAAGCGTAAGGTATGAAGGAGTTACCATCTATTGATTAAAAGATCTGACATTTTTACCTAACATCCGTTTTATATATATTTGAAATGTGTCGTATGACGTGGTTGAAAATAATTTGTTTCAAGACCAATTTTCATTTCAATACTTGGGCTTAATATTTACCGGCCAGTTAAATATTTCCCATATCAGTCTACTGTTTCCCGTAGGAGTTGAAAAATTAAATAATAAATAAAAATTAAATTGGAAAATAGCATATGATGACGACCTTTAATTTTTTTTTTAATTTCACCGGTGACTGGTGTTTATGCAACTCAACTCAAAACATATAAACAAATCCATACTAATTGTAAAAAAAGTTCAGAAATTTGCATTGTTAAATTACAAGTTGTTAAAATCATGAGAACCATTTAGCTGGCTGAATTATCGGAATAGTAGTAATGGATATCTTTGCCTATGCTTAATCCATCGAAATCCACTGATCGTAAACAAGGATTTGGTGTGTTTTAAGTTTATGACTGTTATCCGTTGTGATAATGGGCGTTGAGCCTCAACGGTGCGCTATGAATTTGCATTGGGCAAGACGTGTTAATCACACTGATAGCATCATAGTCACGGTTTAATCACTAAGAGTAGTGATAGATGATGACAGTAGCTCTGTCAGGACACTGTTGTATTGGATGCTCAGAGCATTCTATGCAAACACAGATCCAGCGGCTCACTGAATCTCTGAATGATAATATGGAATATGAATTAGCTACATACCAGATAAAATTAAGCAAGCTATTCATATTGAGGTATTCGACTGGCGGGTATCTTAACATTCCGGAACTTAGCAGAAACTTTATTAACACGGGGACTCTTACGGTGGCTTTGTCATGCTCGAAAAGTAGTGTGCACCCCTGTCCTATATCAATTATTCATGAAGCCATTCCCCCATCACAAACATATAAGCTGTGAAATAATTTTGCTACTTCGCTAACAACTTTTAGGGCATTGTTATTATTCACAGCGCTTCAGCAGCTCTATTTCGAATGTCAATCACAATCTGACATAACATACACTAGAGGGTAAACCATAAGTTGTACTTTTTTGTTGCAGACTTAAGCTTAGTTTCTTCATCGCTCAACTAATATGGTCCCAAGAGATATATCAAACTATATTTCAGATAATTTATTAATTAATTGTTGAAATAAAATCGCGCAAAAGTCGGAAACTGATAAGTTTTTAGAATAGAACTGAATTTTATCGGGGAAAAGTGGCCCACGTGTTCAGACAAGGCATATCTGTGAACTTATGTGTTTCGATCCAAATGCTTTACATGTCCATAATGCAATGTAAAAGCAAAGATAATGTAATGATACACGAAATTAGGATTGGTTATGGCATTGATTTGTGAATTGACCGTTCAGTGTTCACACACTCAATGGTAATCGAATGAGTTATCAGAAACTCACTACAGAATTGAAACAGTGCATAACTTCACATTATATCACTAACGATGTAGTGTGATTAAAAAGACTTCACTCAGTACTAACACTGGACAGTTTATATAAAACAACCAAGACTTTTTATTGCAGGGTTATTATAGTGCCTCCTAAAAGCAATTTATTTCCAGATGTGTCTGGACTGATGTAGAATATGAGATCTTGCGTAAGACAGAGCAATTTCAGCACAAACGCACAAAGTGCGTCATATATAGTTAAAACTTTGCGCTATGCAAAATTTCTGTGCCGTGATTTCTGAACTTCCTTGAGCAATGTTTACTTCGAGAAGAATAATTTGCACCTATGAGCTAAAAATCCTTTGTCAAACTACTGTGACTACAAACTAGGTGTTATGGTAAAAACAACTTAAAACATCGCCAGCTCTTGTTGTTTAATGATTTAATACGTCGATTAGAATAAAAAGCTATAATTGTATTGAATCTACACTTAGTCGCTTTTGCAGTTAATTAAATTTGAAGCAAATAATTAAATAAATACTTTTTCACTGCTAACAACTTACACTAAAATACCGTACATGCACAGTCTAATTGAAGTTCAATTCAGAATACTATTACAAACATGCCTTCTGGGCTAATGAACAACTTTAATTTGCTTTACTATAAATTCTAGTTTGTAGTCAAACTTTAGTTTGACAAAGGATTATTAACTCATAGGTGCAAATTATTCTTGTTGAAGTACATATTGCTCAAAGAAGTTCAGAAATCACGGCACAGAAATTTTAACTATATATGACACACTTTGTGCGTTTGTGCTGAAGTTGCTCTGTCTTCCGCAAGATCTCATAGTCTACATCAGTCCAGCCACATCTGGAAATAAATTGCTTTTAGGAGGCACTATAATAACCCTGCAATAAAATGTCTCTGTTGTTTTATATATACTGTCCAGTGTTTGTACTGAGTGAATTCTTTTTAATCACACTACATCGTTAGTGATAAAATGTGAAGTTATGCACTGTTTCAATTCTGTAGTGAGTTTCTGATAACTCATTCGATTACCATTGAGTGTGTGAACACTAATAAACGGTCAATTCACAAACCAATGCCATAAGCAATCCTAATTTCGTGTATCATTACATTATCTTTGCTTTTACATTGCATTATGGACATGTAAAGCATTTGGATCGAAACACATAAGTTCACAGATATGTCTTGTTTAAACACGTGGGCCACTTTTTCTCGATAAAATTCAGTTCTATTCTAAAAACATATCAGTTTCCGACTTTCGCGCGATTTCATTTCAACAATTAATTAATAAATTATCTGAAATATAGTTTGATATTTCTCTTGGGACCATATTAGTTGAGCGATGAAGAAACTAAGCTTAATCTGCAACAAAAAAGTATATATATACAACTTATGGTTTACCCTCTAGTGTATGTTATGTCAGATTGTGATTGACATTCGAAATAGAGCTGCTGAAGCGCTGTGAATAATAACAATGCCCTAAATGAAGTTGTCGTAATGTAACTATGTTCGAAAAAAGTTCTTAGCGAAGTAGCAAAAATTATTTCACAGCTTATATGTTTGTGATGGGGGAATGGCTTCATGAATAATTGATATAAGACAGGGGCGCACACCACTTTTCGAGCACGAGAAAGCCAACGTTATGTGGCTACCCAATTTTTCCATAGCGGTGCCCTACTTTTGAGTTGTGTATTGATGCCCTGTATATCGTTTGGGTTTTATATACATGAGTATACCTACCAGCAAAGCAAGTGTATTCAATGATGGGTTAAGTTGTTTACAAATCCTGTAACTAAGATGTTACAGACTGTCAAACTTTTCCTAAATAAATTAAGTTAACTAAACCAGACAACCGCTGTATAGCTTACAGTTGGAGCAATGAGCGCCATAAGACATCTATAATAAAGCTATCTTGACGTAGAGCCCCCTTAGCAGTTTTACAATAACAGTTTTACATTGCAACCGCTTTTCCGGCCTGTAATTATACAAACCTTTGTTAGCCAAGCCACATAGTCAAAAACTAGTTTAAAATTTAAATTTTAGTTAATATAAAATCTAACTACTTGACTACGTCGAAATCTTCAAGACATTAGTTAGATAGATTATAATCTGAAATACAAGACTTTCTAAAAACTTCGTCCCGACATTTGCTGAATTGGAACCAACATTTAGGAAATAAATGTCTTATTTATCAGTCGATATTTTTCTGGGTTGATATGAGGCGATTAATAGAGGTAGATTTAGCTTTGTTTAAAAAGAATAGGGCAACATTAACTAATAAAAACTGCATGGGCATGTACATCACTGGCATTGATATTATGTATGTGACCGTCCCCAACACTGTATAGATAATGCCACATCTATTAGACATTCTCTGCGATATTAACTCCAACTTTGTTTTCTCTCATATTGGCTCGCTCGTCTGATTCGCATGCATTTGCACTAGCGTGGATACAGTAGCGATCATTAAATTTGACAAATCTCCAAGATCTAATGCTATAACCGTGCGTTATATAAAATGATCCAAGGACTGTAATATCGTCGAGCTAATTTGATTCAACAATAGATACAACTTCATGCAAAGGACAGTAGTTACCCTCGCTGGTGTATACTGTGTATTATTTAGCAAAGTATGAACTTTAACATGTATCACGTAGATATGAGACATGGCTTAATGATTTCTCTAAAGTCTTCAAAAAAGAAAAGGCAGACACATAGATCCAACTAATTTCGGATCTTCAATATGTTCTCCCCAGGTTTCAAAATAAACTCAACTTTTGAATTACTCTAAAGCTGAATACTACAGGCACTCGGTGACGACCATTGCGAATCGGTTTAGAGTTCTCAATTACGTAACAAATTGTTTTTTAGATTCAGCAGCGCGACCAGAAGTAACAAAACTATCGTAAATATGTCAAATCCGCCATTTTGATGGTATGTATTTCAAAATTGCTACTGGATTATAACACGTCTACGCTCAGACCATGTCTAAAGAGACAAGTAACATCACCAGAGACACTATGTCTAGGTAAGCGTGGATGCAGTAATACTGCGGCGTTCACGTAATAATGTTCCCAACGTTTAGAAATTATGTGCCCCACACAGTGTCAGGCACACTGCGGTCAGCAAGGCGTTTTAGGCAACCCATGTTTTATGTATAAACTTTTCAAGGGTTGCTATCTAGGGCACTGCCACTTTTAGACGGTGTCAAGGACACTGTATCTTTGACGATGTCGGCATACTCCCGTCAGGAAAATTATAGTCTAGATACAAAGATTTAACTGACTAATATACCTCATTATTTACAGCCAGTGTCCGGTACTGTTAATTCGCGCGAAATGAGTCGCTAAGGGTGTGTATGACTACTTAATAAATTTCCGTTGGTGTACGACACACTCCTATCAATACACGTTTTATTACCTTGACTGTCTATACGGTAGGGCCGCGACAAAGGAGGACAGAAGTTCCAAACTGCAGAGACATTACAACGTGAAAGCCGCGTTTTTTATTGATTTTGCTGATGTCTTCACAATTGATATTTAACTTCGAAGAATTATAATAAGGTACCGATGACTTGCTTAATGAAATTCGTACAGTGGAAACCTTTTGTCAGCTGGCAATGATATTTAAACAGAGATTAATCAATTTGGGTTGTTAGCAGCTTCCGTCTAAATAGTGCTGACTTTGCTTATTGGACTTATCCATTCCGTATCTCTGCAATAGTTGTTTGCGTAGAGATTTCACCAAATTCTTGCCTTAACCACTCTTATTATATTCTATTAATAGCTCTGATATCGTCTAGAGTTACCTATTCCACAGTTGTTCGTCATACAGTATCATTTACTTACTTAAACACGTCCAGAAGATTCATGTGATGCTTTTGATGTCCTACGCCATTGTCAGATCATGTCAATATAAAAATCAATATGCTTTCAATAGTCACACGTTGAACGCGGTGTTTAGTTAACATTAACACTGTTAACAGGCAGGCGTTTCTCGTTATATGCTGAGTCGCCAATACCATAGTTTGAAATGTGATATGCATAATGATGATCATAGGTGCACACAAAGGAGATAATAGGTCCAGCAGACGCCTATGGTTTAAACAGCGCGACTGAATCCCATTTTTCAGTCTTTTCAAATATTAGTGATATCAAAATATAATCCTATGTAGTGTTGTGTCCCAGTTTTTGGTACAAATTTCTGCCAATGGGAGTTTTTGGTATATGATCCCAAAAATGATTTATCAATAGGGAGTGGCACCTAATCGATGATTAATAATCCAGCTTTGAAATCTAACTAAATGTAATATTAGGCAATTGTTTGTTTGATTGCGGCGATGAACCACACTGCTTTATGGTAATACTCTAGGTCATTCGCTACCAAGAGCTCCAGGCAAAATAATTTACAAAAATTTTAGGTCATGACTGTTTACAGCTCAGTGACACCTCAGAAATAACGTAAGCACGTTTTTCGGCCTCAACGAGGATATGGTAAACTTGAACATCGCCACTCAACTCAATGAAGCTAGTCTAACATCGAAACATATAAATATAGATGCAATGATGTTACGTTGCTATAATATTTACATTATTTACATAAATAATTTACAAAAATTTTAGGTCATGACTGTTTACAGCTCAGTGACACCTCAGAAATCACGCAAGCACGTTTTTCGGCCTCAACGAGGATATGGTAAACTTGAACATCGCCACTCAACTCAATGAAGCTAGTCTAACATCGAAACATATAAATATAGATGCAATGATGTTACATTGCTATAATATATACAATGTAATGATGCAATTCAACACCGTATGGCATGCAAATGTACATATACAGCAAGAGCGAAGCAAAAGTGGCCTTGACCCAGGGCCCCCTCGGGATTTGGGACACCCAAGTTTTCTCAATGTTCATCCTTCGGCAAACTCGATTCTCTAAATATGATGTATAATTTTTAATGATGAGTAAGAAGCAGTTGGCTTGCAACCCCCCGTCCCAACACCCAACAATTTGTGCCTACGCCGCTGTTTTACGGTTCAGTTCGTTATGTCAGATAAGGCTACAAAATTTTCCAACCTTCGAAGGCTCAACTTCCGCATATAAAAGCTCGGTAGATATATGTATACAATTCGGAGTCCCCGCTAAAGTAGCAGTACACTAATTCGTCCATGCATCTCAGATTGGAGCGTGTAATATTTTTTATATAAACATATCATCTACAATGCGTTGCCGATAGAAATATTGTATTTATTATTATTAAATAATGTCCCGTTATTACGTTGAGTGGCTTGGCGTTGATATGATAATCGCGCGGTTGGGACAATAAGCCTCGCTCACAGCGGGGACTTTAAATGTTTTTGCGTTTCATTTATTTAGACAGTAAATCGTGTCTTAAATTCGATGTTTAAATTTTTATATCGGTGTAACTTGATAATTCCATAAACTGCTGCTACACCAGACCCGATTATCGTAAAGAAAAAATACGGTATTATTGTAGAAATTGCAAAGAACACAGGTCTTTAGACAACAAAACTTTGTTGTAGTTTATACACTCATCAAACAAAGCTGCAAATGTGAGAAAATTTCGTTTAATGAATAAATTTGGTAACATTGGAGTTTGGTTAGTTGCTAATGTTTATGTATAAACATGGTATTAAAATTTAAAGATTTATGATTACAAAGTGTCCAAGCTTCGTCGGTTTAGGGGCAGTACATAATCCCGACCTTGAGCTGCTTGGAGTGGGAGGTCCGCTGAGGAAAATTTTCGGGGAAATTGGGGAGGAAAATTTTCGGAATTTTTAGAAATTCATAGTTTACTCCAATTTAGATAAAAATTTCCGCGATTTTTGACAATTTTCCCTGTTTTCTATAAAATTTCCCTAAATTTTGCCTATTTGTACTAGTTTTCCCATATTTACCCTAATGTTTGCCATGTTTCGCTAAGTCTCCCGCGCTCTTTCGCCGCGCGGGGAGTGAGGTGTGGTCTAAGAGGCTTTGAATGAGCTGTTAAATATGGCTTAGCAGAGCTGACTCCCAATAGAGTAAATTACACCATGCCTCTACGGACTCTGTGCATTAGACGTACATACTAGTATAATATGTAAAGGTTTGATTAAGTTTGAAATATGTAAAGAAACAACTGTTTATGTATTTAAATTTACGATATTTTTATGGTATACATACACTGCACGATAAAAATCGTGCTTATATATTTTTAAATATATAAATAATTTATGTATTTATATATGCATATGGTCGTGTAGCGTAATAGTCATGAACGCATATATCACAGACCATATAAGAATCTCCTGTGTCGCACAACCTTTTGGCCAGGATACTTAGGTTTAAGCCACGTTGCTCCAGAGGGAACCAGTAAGTATGGTGGCTATAACCTTCCTCGAAAGGCAGAATTCCCGATTTCAGAACCGGTCGCCCTTCACGGATTGTGCTTGGGCAACTCTGACAGCTAATGCCATGGAACGCAAGATCAGGACAGGCCCCGCCATACAACATTGGTAATGTTAATCCCTTCTTTACTATGTATTATACTTAACATATTTCGCGTGAATCACCGCTCCGCAGCGAAATACAACAATTCAGTGTATTGTGCGTGTTTAATGTCAGTCTGCAAAAACAGTACAGAAGCAGAGAGAAATGTCAACGTGTTCTTATACAAATAATATATACTGTAGCGAATGTGTAAAACAATACGAAAACCATATGGGACTATGCGAAAATTTGGAGAGCTAATAATAGATCATTGTTGACATGTTGCGTGCAAACTAGAACCTAGAACGTTAATATATTTTTCACCGTGAAAACTTAAATGTGGCGCCTAGTTTCATTTGAGCGAGTTTATGGAAATTAAGCTATGTGTCATGCCACAAAACCATTGGGTAATATTATTTGTCTATTTCACAGTCGATTACGTTAAGGTAATGTGCTTGAGAGCCAAAGACGCCAGTAGTAATTTTTAATCTACGAATTTGTTTGAAAATGTTGGTGGCCTAGTACAAAATACTTCTTCGTTGGTAAATGAAAATCGACTGAGTATGACGAAAACAAGAATTTCGCAGACGTCAACACAGCTTAAGCATAACTAAAATAATGTTTAAAAAGCCACTAGAGAAAATTTTCAACTTCAATATTTTGTATGCAAAAGTGTAATTCGAAAAGCTACTAAATAAAACACAGAACAATGATGGGGGGGCCCGTGAATATTCATAGTTAAAAAGGCATTAATTTTATATGACTGACTAGTTTTTGAAACCAATATCGGTCGTCGCTTCTAATAAACTAATATGTTTAAGTGGAAACAAATTTGTTGAATACAAACTATATTAGCCTATACTACCAAAAACCTATGGTGAACCAGCATGAATTTACATGTTATGTAATGAGCCTAAAATTTTACACTAGCAACCATACAAAACAATTATGGTATAGTTGTTTTAGCTGTTAACTGTAGTGCAAATGTTTTTGCACTTTTTGGCAGATATTATTCTACATGTTATATCCTCAACATTTCATACTTCAACACTTAACGGTAAATAGATTTCTAACATGCTGACTTATCGAAAAACAATTTGGAATTTCTAAGAACATGATGAGT
>JASANE010003253.1:0-23985 GCA_030248225.1 Trileptium ribeirensis | reverse complement strand
TTCGACTGGAAGGCCTCGTGCTTTCAGCGCTGAGAAGGAAGCTTCTTTTGCGAATTGCATCAGAGAGTTAGCCGACCTCGGGTTTGCTCCAACAGTCAATGATATCTGCGCAATGGTTGACCAATATATTCGCGATAATCCTGGTAGCTGCGCCAATGCCATAAAGTTTTTTGGTCGAGAAAGTGTTGTGGTCGACAGCCATGAGGAACAAGCCAACGCCGAGATTCCCGGGCCATCTGCAGCGGCCGCTCATGCTTTCCACGACTCCACCGGCACAGATACGGAAGACATCGGTAACACAACCGCGGACGATACTACGGGCGGGCCTGATCCGGAGTCGCATCCGCGCCCATACTGGACCTACTATCCTAATGAAGACTGGATGGCTGCTTTCTTCAAGCGGAACAGACTTTCGCTAAAGCATGCAACAAAGCTGTCCGTACCACGACACGACGCGGTAAAGAATCCATTCGTCGTGAACCACTTTTATCACCTGTTAAGGTGTACATATCAACGATTGGACATCGAGAATAGGCCGGACCTTATTTGGAACTGTGACGAAACACCGGTCTACCCGATGATCCAGCTAAATGTATGCGTGTCTCCGGCATGGGCCAAAAGACTGTTGCTGTGGTTCCCGGATCTGGTCGTGCGAACATTACGGTGCTTATTTGCGTTCGAGCGTCCGGCCCGTCTGAAGATCCGGATACTGGAATGGACATGAATCCGCTCGTTGTCTTTCCGGGAAAGTCTGTCCAGACCTCGTGGCGCCCTCGCATTGACCCGAACCTAAAGCGCCCGTGAATCTACGCTAGGGAGCCGGCGTAGATGGACGCGGAGTTGTTCTTTAAATGGTTCCAGCGATGGGAAGTTGCTTGTCGTAGCGTTGACGCCACGGGAGAGCTCGAACAACGCCTACGACGGTCATTTGAGCCATGTTCATGTTAAAACCTTAGAGTATGCGCGGGCACAAAAGGTGACTCTCTTGAAGCTCCCGCCGCACACTACAGAGCTTCTCCAGCCTTGCGATGTGTCGGTCATGAAGCCATTGAAGGATCAGTGGTCCGACGCGTTGGACAAGCGCGTGCATTCGGTCTCCGCAAAGCGGCAGGCGCTCAAACCGGCGCAATTTTCAGAGCTGTTGGCCAAGGTGTGGCCGCTTGCCATGACTACTCGTAACATTCGTAGCGGGTTCGAGAAGTCGGGTATTTATCCATTCGATCCGTCGAAGTATCCTTCTGAGCGATTCGATCCGCTGTTGCTAGAAGATTACCAGTAATGGGTGGCGGAAGGGTCTCTAGAGGAAGCGCTCACCATTAGTCGAATCACTGGTTGTGTAGAACCTGATGTCCCGGTACCGAATCCTCATAGCTCTGATAACGGTGGCTCGAACGCGGACGCCACTGCTGAGCGTCCATTGCCATGTGGCACACTGTCGCCGTCGATAGCTGGTCCAGCCGCAGTAGCGTCCCCTTTACCGATCGACGAAACTCCTTCCACGTCGCGAACGTCGCCGTCAACTACTCAGAAAGGTCGCTGGGTCCGTGTTTTTGTTCCAGAAGGTTGTGAAACGCCTGAAGGGGCCGCCGAAGAAGTTGCGCCGAGCTTCGCAGCGAGTGTATTGAGAACTGTTGCATCCAGTCGCCAGCGCACAGAAATGGGGGAGCCGGCGCCGAAGCGGCGTAAACTCGTAGCACGAGGTGAAATCGTTACTGACGACGAGCCGTTTGCCCGAGCTCAAGAAATGCTTGAGAAAAAGATCGCAGAGGAGGAACGACGAAAAGAGAAACGAAACGCCGCCGCCGGGTCCAAGCAAGCCAACCCGAGCCGCGGAAAGGCTCTCTGTCGTCGCAAGTCAAGCAAGTTCGCCGCCGTCCCGGAGCCCGACTCGAGCGAAACAGATGATGAAGGGTCGTCTGACGAGGCGGAGGATGCATTGGCCGATATATGCGGCGATCGTGATGACGACGGTGACGGAGACCAGCCAGACTTAGAAGCCACTGCTTGCGCGGAAAGGGCGCTGGGACGGCTAACCACCCTGAATCGTATCGTCCCGAACTCGAATCTTCAACCGGCCAAGGCTCGATGCAAAATACCGCTGCGCTGGTCGAATTATGGAAAAGTATTAACCCTCCGGTTCCCGAAAGCACATTTATCGGACAGTGGTATGCCGGCGTTTATGTCGACAGAGTTCAAAAGCCAACACCGACACGAAAGAATTCGAAACTTTTCATTGGAAGGATGGTGCAGCTCTTCCTGAACGATCCTTACATTGTTGCCGACAAATTTGAAATGAAAGTCCTCCAGCCCAAGCGGGTTGAAGGTGGTTTCCATTTTGTTTGGCCGAAGTATGATGACGAAGGTCCCTTTTTCCTGCCCTGGAACGTCATCGGCGGTCCGCTGTGTGCTATTGACGTTCGAACTGGCCGAAAACAGGGTTGTGAGGTGGTATGGTGGTTTCCAGAGTTCGGTAAGCTGGAAAAGGCTTACCGGACAACGGTCGGTTCTTCGTCAGAGGTCGACGTGCTTCGCCAGCTTTTTCAAACGGAGTTCAAGCAGCGGCAGTTGCCTTGTTCCACTGGTTCCATTAGCCCTCAGCAATTGCAGGAAGGTGCTACCGGCGATGTCAGCTTGTAGGAGCCACAAACTTCCATAACTCTAACAGACTCTACTCAGCGACGGCTCCGCGAGGTGTCAGAGACTCGAGGGTTGACTGGTGTAACCTAATATTAATTGGTGGATATATATTTGTTGTGTCAATATATTTTTCTGCTTCCGTTTCATTGTGTTCTTCACCACTGACAATCGGCGTAGTAATGGTTTCCCCAGCAATACCCTCTACCCCGCAACAGGCCCAAGAGGTGTCAGAGACTCGAGGGGTGGTTCGTGAAATGGCGGGTATCCTTTGGCTATATCGATCGCCCGTTTTTATTGTCCTCGGCATGGATGTTCGACATGGCAATGGCTTCCACGGCGTGTGCCTCATCAATTTTCAATTCTTGGCTCAATATGGTCGTCACGAAGACTGGACAATAACAAGCCGCCGGTCGTTGTGCGAATGGTTTATCTCAAATTGTGGCCGGGCGGAGTCTCTTTTCGGTGAGTTGAATTCTAACATAACTATTTTGCATTTTGGTAGAGCTTGGTGCGGTTACGCGCAAGTTTTTGAGCGTGCCATAGTTACCCCTTTAAGTGGGCACAGTTACCCCGCTAGGGGTAAGTTTGGCACATGTCGTTTGTGGCGTTCCCTGACGGAGTAGATCACTTATGGCTAGATATTCGTAATACACTGGACTTCTGTTGTATAAGGATCATGCAATGAAACATCAGTAATAGCTTAGTCAGGCAGGCTCGTGACCGTCCAGCTTTTGTGCCATAGTTACCCCGGTCGACTAACTATATGTGTATATGTGTGCAAATAACCGTAGTATGAAATCATGTCGCTTGTCATATATAAATTCAACTTTAGAAAATGAAATAAGTTGAATATTAAAACGTATACTTTTATGAGGAAAAGAGGTTGTTAAACAGACGCCTAACGTATTTGTAGTAAAAACTTATCGACCCGAACCGAAAATTTTATGCCTATTATACGACCTGACTGTGGGTCAACATTATAAATACTTATCCCGTTGACGTATACTCAAACCGAACATACAGCTTAAGGGGCATTAGACGCTAGTTGCAAAATATTCGGTCCAGCGGTAAAAAAGCGATAAATCGAGCTAAATCATATTACATACAAACGTCAAAACCCGCTGAACTATTATCCCGCAGTAAACAGCGAGCACGGCATGTAGATAAATGACGGATGCCACTATCCATGTAAGCGATGAGCTGGTATAGTGCAATTTTTTACAGTACGATCATGTTATCACAGAAGTGTGTTGAGAAACACAAGTCCGGTACTGGCACGAACGGTATATTTGAAAGTGAGTGTTTAGTCAAAATTCGGTGATATTAGTTAGAGGTTGATGGATTTAAAATTGTAAAAATTATTTTGTTGCAAACACCCATCTTCTCACTCATAACGATAATACTGGAATTTATATGAATGTATTTATTAAACAAATATTACTTTAGAGCAAAGGTGAAATGAGCGAATTTGATTAAAATTTTATATGTTAAACAAACTAGAAGGACGCATGGGCTAGTATATAAATTGTGATCCAAATCGTCTTTACCATAGTCTGTTGGTTTGTAGCGGTTTTGCAGGCCCTCTACATCTGTTGAATAAATAATGGTACCGCCTATGGTAGTTAGTGTCCGTTAATTTAGCAGCCATGTGTTTTTATGGATCTAGCCAACTAAAATTAAAGTGACATTGATCCATAGATTCCAGCATTAATTTCGTTGTGTTTTCCAGTTACTGCAGCCAACATAAACCAGTTGAAATAATCCTTTTTACTAAATCACGTTGCGTTAAGATTCATTTTGACTCTTTTGCTTTAAATTTCAGCTAAACGGGGCACTTACAATAGGTACACTGGACGGAGCAAACGTGGAGATGCGCGAAGAGATGGGAGATGAAAATATTTTCATTTTCGGTATGACTGTCGACGAAGTAGAAGCGCTGCAAAAGCGTGGGTAAGTAATGTAGGCGTCTCTGTTATAATGTTTTGAAACTATTCGAGCTTTAGGGTGATTGATATCATGGCTCTTGACTTGGTAATGTATTTGTCAAGTACTCTGTTCGGTATGCATGATAGTCCTTAGTCTTGATACTTAGTTATGTTTTTAAAACGTCAATCTGCACAGAGTCGCATAAAGCTATCTGCCCTCTGTGTGATAAATCATGACATCCTCTGCAGTACCTGTCTGGTCTGTCCACAGCATTCCGAAAAGTGGGGGAAACTTCGGTGGGAGGCATGTTCATTCTCGTGGGAAATTTTAAACTGTGTATGGGAAATGAATTTTGCTTGAAAATACAAAATATTTTCATATTTTCATGTTGTTTTACTGCCGTGCATGTATTTTTAAGCTATAAAACGATGTTTTAGCATTAGAAATAGTGGTAATTCATGTTTAAAAAGCCATTTGCATACAAAAAAACATAAATTTTGAGACAAATAAGTTTTGGATTTAATTCTACATAGACTGTTTCGGCCGAGTGGGGTGGGGACGGACATGGGGGAAAATCTCATTAACATGGACCAATTCGGAAACTGGACGTATCCCCATGCCCCCATTGAGGACAGGTCAGGTACCTGTTGCAAACTCGACCAGCTGGCTATTTCGTTGCTCACCTTTTCGAACTGGGGTTGGCTCTGAGCCAGCCATTGTGACTTATATATCATAGAAGAAATTTCACTGCACATTGTCCTCAATTAGCAGCAGTGTCACTGAAGTTAAAAATAATCATACCCATGGTCAGAAACATGTGGACCTCACTAGTTCCTGTCAATACAGAAATACTAAAATGCTCAGACTCTCTGCGGAACGCGATTCATTTTAACTAAATATTGCGGGGGCCATGTAAATGGCACATTCTCGCTTGCTCATTATTTTGTCCTTACCCTATTTTTATATTGTAAAACGTTTTTTTTTTATTTTTGCATTTTGAGTGCAGTATGTCTGTGGGGGGCTGGCTTCTACAAGGTGCCGTGGGGTATTAGATCAGTGCATATTTGGGGGCCCCTAGCCATGTAGAACATCCTCAGTTGGAAAAAAATTTGTAAATCGTTTTACAAAAATCCCTTTTTGAAGTCAAAAGTTTTATTAATTTTATATGAAATTGGTTTGAATAGTTTCGTTTAACCACAATAAAGACGTTTTTGCACTGTTTTTGAATCTATGTAATAACAATTTTAACGTTTTTGCTGGAAGATATTGCAGTTCAACCCTCTTCGCTGTAAATTTTTGCAGACCCCATCCCCCACTTCACCGACCAGTTACAGGGGCACCAAGTTCACGTTCCCTTGCAAAATCCATCCCCCTCCAGTTCCGAACCCGGGGCCCTTGCCTGGCAGAATTTTCAGCGAATGGTGAAGCCAGGGGTACTGTTTTTGGTCACGACTGGAATCGGTCTACAACAGATGATGCATGCTCTTGTGCAACTGGTATTGTCTGTACTATTTTCGCTGTTTCAGCTACAACTCACACGATTTCATCCAAAAGAATTCTGAGCTGCGTCAGTGTATCGAACAAATTGAGTCTGGATTTTTCAGCCCGACGAACCCGGACCAGTTTAAAGACGTCGCTAATATCCTTCGGCATCATGATCGGTAAGCTTTGACCGTTTTGTTTTCATTGGTACTTATACCTGATTCAGAATAATAGCTGAAATACAGAAAAAAAGAATTATATTCTGTTGTGCAATTCAGTTACAGAAATCCCAGATGAACAAACAGTAATGGGCACGCAGGTAATAATCGCATTGTAGCTGCCACGAAAATGCAGAATTTATAATATATGTCATAACGGGACGCCACTGCATTACACAACTTCCAAACGGAGTACACATATGACCCGGCTATCATACCCTCAAAGGTGGACCTAATTTTGCGATTTTCCTCGGTCAGACCCGAGAAGGTATGAAATTTAGCAAATCGCAGGGGAGCCCTTCACGGGACGTATTTGGATGTTGTTCGATTGGTTACGCATGTAGTCAATATGGTACTACCTTTTGAGGTTCCCATGGAGGTTGCCTCCGTCCCTTGCTCGCAGGCCAACGATACCATGCCGTTATTCCCAATCCTGATCTCACTTGGAAGTTTGTTCAATTACGGCTAAAATGCATCGTTGGGGTTATTCTGCGACAATTTTGTTAGTTAAATTATAGCCCCTTTGGCAAACCACCAGGACCCGACAATTTCTGAACGTTTTCATACCCCTTTATTCAACAAAGCAATATGCTGACCTTTTTGAACGACAAGCGTAAACGCGGTTCGTCGACTGGGGTGACGATTTCAAACTTTTTGATAGATATCGCTTCACAGGTCAATAATTAACACAGGGATATGGGTATATTTCTCCAATAGTTTATTGATAAGCAAATCCAATACGCACAGGACCATCGGTTTACACGGTATCGTTTAGATACACAGAAACACTACTATACAAAACAGTAGTGTTAAGTCAAGAGCACAATATCGAGAAAGTCAATCGGTATGGACCTAATACAGCGTTTACGTTATAAAGGGCACCCCATGTGAAAGTTTTGTCCACCCTGAGTGTGTCTTCCACCATCAATTATATGGTGTCTTGGACACCATGGTGTTTCTGATGGTATTTTCAGATAGTATACATAGGCAGTGTACTGTCAGTAATAGTATGGTTTAGACTACACCATAAATTTTATATGGTGTTAGCTACATCATGCTGTTATTTACACGCAATATATAATGGGTTTGTGTATGGTATCCTTTACACCGTCAGTAAAAACAGTAGGTAGATTAAGACACTATAGTTACGTTAATGGTATCTCATACACCATATTTTGCATTAAATAGTGTGAATATATACCGTATACAATTAGATGGTGTGGTCTAGATCATAGGTTGACAAAACTTTTACATGGCGGGTCCTTTATAACGTCAACGCAGCATAAGCCTTCCTAAATGAGTATACACAACCCTGAGTTAAATCAGAAATGCTTGAAACTCATAAACTTTCATTTCACTGTCGCGCTTACGCTAATTATGGAACACATAAAGCGAATACGTTAACGACGCAGATAAATTGACGTCAAAGTCCAATTGCTCAATGCCAATATGCCCATTTAGTTAAGCTGTAGGCTTTCACTTATAGGGCATGAATACGTTTGTTGGAAAATGTGGACGTGTGGATTCAGTGTGCTTCGCTGAAAAAAGGTTCAACAGAATTTCTTACTTAAGCGAGTCCTACTCTAAATATATTTTACTAAGTGATTAAATACGACAAGGTACAGTGGTGGTACCAGTGTACGACTATTGACGATTCATCTAAACGATAGTCATCGATTAACGGTCATACGAAAAAGTACAATGATGACACACGACAATACGACAGGATGGTATACTTCACTGGGCTCTCCAAATTGGGGTGGGGTGGGGGCCTTGGGATTTTTCGGTTCCTCCTTTTTCAGAACAGGTGCCCCCGGTTCATACCCCCTGGCAAAATTTTGGGCTTCCCCGATTCACCGCCTCTTGGAAATTTTTTGTTTGCAATCAGTCCAAAGTACATAAAGTTTGAACAAACTTTGTACTAAAATTCCATTCTGAAGCTAAAAATTTCGCAAGAAATCGGACGTCCTCATGGAAAAAACTATGGAATGTTAGAGTTCCATAAGGAATAACTGGTAGATTTTTGCCTCGCAGAGAAAAATTGGTTTATTTTTAGTCTTGCAGAATAATCCCTAGAGAAGGGCTAGGGGGAAGCAAAAATACATGGGGTTTGAGGCGACTGGGCAAATAGATGAGGCTGAAATGGTTAGAAGCCCCTACCTCTCCATATTAAAGCCAGGCGTACAACTGTTTTAGCTGGAGGCTCTATTTTGAACTTTCCGGCTGTGTATGTTCCCCACGAGTTTGTTTATCTAAATATGGACACAAATGCAAGGTGGTAGAAGGCTGCTAAAGATAGCCTGAACAAAATATTAGATATGCATCGTACCGCTTAGTGGTTCCAAACTATGCAATGATTTTATGGGGATCATGAGATATCGACGTCATAGCGATTTATAGTGGCGAAATGTAATGGTGGCAATCGCCCTGTAGCCCACAGCCCCGGAAAAATGGGGGAACTTCTGGGACCTCATGTTCATTCTCGGGTGAAATTTGAAAGTGGGGATGTGGATTAAATTTTGCTTAAAACTTTTAAACATTCTTAAAGATATTTAGTCATAACCGCTTTTCTTACGCGATGTCTCTAACAACTGTTTGCTCGAGCTATTACTGGGAATATCTTCCAGTCATAATTTTGATACCACATACAGTACGTTCCAGAGACCATCTGTTGCGTTTCGAACGAGCGAACATTCTGCGTGTAAAGGTTATTTTTGTGTCATTTATTCGTTGTTTTCTCAGACGGTTGACGTTGTTTGCTCCAAGTTTCTCTCCATGAGCGTCATTCTATACATTTTTGATCTTTCTTTTGCCAATCAATTATCGCAAATCCCGTTATATGAATAATTTTAGGTTCTTATTGTGCGCCGATTATGAATCTTATATCGCCTGTCAAGATCGCGTTAATGCCGCATTTAAGGTAATTATAATATTATTATTGTAGTAGAATCTTTTGTTTCCACAGTTTGTACAAAGCATGCCGATAATTGTTATTTTCTGGGCTGCTGTTGCTTCTAAATCTGCCGATTTGCATTACATATTTTGTTTCTTTAAGATGGCCAATTTTATTGTTAATGCGTCTTAAAATTGTAGTATATACGTAATATAGTACAATATATAAAAGCTGCGACATAATTATTATTGCGTATTGTTAACCAAATTTTAAGATGGAAGAAACGCGGATTAACGCGGTTAGGTTGGGGCATTTTTATGCTCTTCCCGCCATTGGTATCTTTGTATTTTTAACTTTTCGTTTTTGCGTGTGTATGTTTTTTCTATGTGCAATTGTATTCATTTAAGGACACAACTCGGTGGAGTCGTATGGCGTTGATGAATATCGCCTCGTCAGGAAAATTCAGCACTGATCGCACAATCGAGCAGTATGCGCGTGAAATTTGGGGCGTGGAGCCGACGCGGGAGAAATTGCCTGCGCCACACGAGGGACCCTCCGAAGGGAAATAGGAATCTCATCGCGACTCATAATATGCTATGCTTCAAAAATACTCTTCAGTTTTAAACCATAATATAAATATTAATAACCAATGATAATAATATATTTTAATACGATATTTTTTATGTACTAGGGCTAAGCTTGTATTTTATGTGGTTATTTTTCCGGTTTTTACGATTCGAACATTTTAACAGCGTTACATAGAATGCTTACTGCATTGGTATGGTACGGCATTGTTCTGCAAGATAATCAGTATGCTCTAGTTCTACTGGTTTTATGGCGTTACTATTTTTGTGTGGAACTAATACGGTTGCTTATGCGAGCATACAATTGCTGTTTGCAGCATTTAAGGGTGGGGACTTTATTGAAAGACAATGTTTTGCTATACGAGTCTTTATGTTCACTTATTCGTTCAGTAATGTCTTTCAATACTATTTTGTTGGCGTAAAAGGGTAAGAATTTTAGTGTGCCATAATGATTTCTTATATTGTCGACTGCTGGCTGATAACTGCTAGTCGCTTTTCATTTCAAGAATGTGGGTTTTGTGATATATTTTGTATGAAATCATCATACATACAAACAGGGAATGCGGGTCCTGAACAGGTTTTTGGTGCCTCAGCTTTCCTAGACGGCTGGATGATACAACATTAATTCAATGATGTTGTAATTTGACCGCAAACGATTTCGGATGTTTTATTGTAGACTAAGCGATTGTTGACGCTCTTCAAATATATATTTGCTGTGTAATCCAAATGAAATGTGTCACATCCGCGAACACAATACTTACGGACCGAATTTCTCGTTGTGTTAATGAATTTCAAGGGGGATTTCTTAAATTTTTTACGATAAACTGGAGCACGGCGAATTTATGTGTACTGAATTTGATTTTGTCACATGTTTTCTCAAAAAATATGACCTTTGAAACCGTTTTGGCTTGGTCGTGTATAGGAACCGAGCTGATTTTGTCGTCGTATTTAAAGTATTAATGTATTGTGCAACATTTTTTGTCAGACATTGTTCACAGTCCGACACGTGCGATCCGATTTGTGGTCATATTCCATCCGATCCGATACGAGCAAAAGTCTGGGCCTGGCATAATACTCTGTGCGTGTACATAATCTGTGTCGTCCGATTACGATAAAATTGTGTATCAGATAACGGATCGGGTCTATGTCAGATCCTATGGATTAGCAGTACTCTTGCAAATCGTTCGGTCGGAGTGTGAACACGGTCTTAGAATTATTATTGAATATGTGCCTGTATCAAGGGAATTTGATAGTGCAAGTTACCGCCGCAGATAGATTATTTGCCATTTGTTGTCCTGTTTGTTACAATTCACGCGAGCTTGCCAAAATTAAACAGGGCAATTATTATAGTATATAATTGTGTCGTCATCACATGCTATTTTGTTTTAGGGATTTTAGGTCTAATTATTTGATAACTAAACTAAAATGAAGTTGTTTTTAACGGAAAAGAATGTAGCATGAAAATAAGTTGATGACGGTACGTAAACTGTATAGGATTCTTCCAAAATGTGTGGACCAGTTCTGTTCACTGTCTTCTGCCTCACCTATTCAGTTTGCATGCTTGCGGTTTAGTATTATTTTTGGCCCCTAAAATTTGATGCCAGAGCCTTGTGTGCAACGTTACAAACTTACGTAGTTTATTGTGATATAAGTATGCCTACTAACTATCTATGTACGGTGCTTTTCGTCTACTAGTCATGTCTGTGAGGGTATAATAATATTTTTATATTTATCTAATATTTATTTTATTTATTTCAAGATTACATGAGTAAACATTTTATAGATTTTAATAATATCCGTGTTGTATTATTTGTATAAAATAGCTTGTTTTAGGTTTTACTGAAGCTTTATTTTTGATAGAATCTGACCGTTTCGTATTTTGTGTCTATTTGTGGACAAGATTTTAGGTGCGTCAATTTAGAAACACTTTACAATTATTATCATACGTTTTGGAATAAAATGTTTAGTTGTCTATATATCAAAGAGCAAGGACGGTGAAAATTGATTTAAATATAAATTGTCGTCAAGCCTGTATATTTTGATTTGTGCTTGTTTGTACTAGGACCAGTTCTGGTACTAAGGGTTCCCAGCTACACCACAATTTCCGCTTCGGACAACCCCTGCTTCCACGGCTCCTCCTTGAACCACTGGTCCACCTTAGGGAACCGTTTCTAGGTGCCCGCGCTTCTTGTACCAAAAGAACCTCCTTGAATATGGTTACGGCCCCTTTAAGCCCCTTGAATTTTATGTTCCATCTCCTTGAGTTTTGTGCTGTTGTAGATATATAAAATGGTGTAAATTACTCGTGTGTGAAGAGGGATCAGATAGAAAAATGGAGTAGGGCGAACCTAGACACAGCCGCGATCAGCGCCGCTCCGCACGATGGTCAGATCTAGTCGGTGGATCAATATTTAAAATCCCGAGCTTCGTTCTTCGGCCAAAATTTTTGTAAAGCAAAATGGGGTCCTCTCCAGCCATCCGGCAACGCCACGCAGTTTCGCCAAATTTTAACAATAAGCTGAGGGCCTCTGTGATCCCGACGGGCAACTAGCACTCTACGGAACACCGACAGCCCTCTATCCCATTTAAAATATTTTCATCAGGTGCCACTGGCAAACGTACAATCCCGTCAGTTATTAATTACGGTTTTGAGTCTGCAGAAGGCCGCACGGGCTCTCCACGATACGGTGATGCGCGGGTGGCTCCAGGATGAATAGAGTAATGTTGCGGAGAGCAAAGCCTCTCGGCATTGTGGCGGAATGAATCAAAACTTGAAGAACTGGACGTGGTGACTTGCAAGCAGGGTCAACACTAAATTTCTAGTTGGGTTACGAAAAGGGTCCCGCTCACTTTGTTAGGACGGGAGGTCTCTAGCCGTGCAGCAACGGTAGGGTCACCGTCGGGGTTTCCGGAATCAAGGCAACTTCAGTCGGGTGCGCGCGGCCGTTCCAAAAATAATCACGCGTGGCCACCGTTCGGATGTTGCTCTGCTCCTCCAGCTCGCATATAGGTTTCGCCAGGTCCCCAGGTCGGCAGACACAACGTAGTCCACCGTTTCAAGCTTTTTCGGTAAACTGGCTTGCTAAGCAGCGTGCTGATCGTCACTCAAGGACCGGAGTTATGCAAATGATCACGGACCTGAAGCAAGGGTAGCCCGGCTACCGGTTATAAAAAAGCTCAAGGAGAATGACAGGGATGGAGTCAGTCGTGGCAGGTCGACACCTCAGTTTACTAAGGTTTCTGCTAGATCGGACATGCTCGGGGGCTAGACGGGGCGCGACGAGGGAGTAAGTTCAGTAACCTAAATGGGGAATGCAAGGGTGCATGCGTCAGCGAAACTACATCGAAGAGGGTGGCTGGATTAATTTCAATTCATTAGTGCAGTAAATTAGCCTTCGAACAACGACGCGAGGATGCTCGCGCCAACGAAGTGAAAGAACATGGGAACTCCTACTTGATTTAAGTTCACTGCTTCCTCGAACTCGCCTTTGGACTAACTCCTAGTTTCCGTCGAGACCTAATCCTAACTAGTGTGAAGGTCCTGTTCTACTAATAAGCCGTTTCGAGCTGCTTTAGAAATTTCACACGGTTCAACGATTTTACTGTCGATACCCCTTTTTCGTATTCGACACATTTTTATAATATCGCCCAATTGGGGCGCACTGCATTTGTATTCAATATTCAATACTTATATTACAACATTGTTAAAATTCGGGTACCTTGCAAGATACCCTGAGGTATATTTTGCAACCCTTTCCGACACGATACTCTAAAGACTTTTGATCGAGTTTTCCCAAACGCAGTATCCTTAAAATTTTGACTGAGTTAGACCAGACGAAATGTATCCGAAACAGATGATTATCCCGAAAATTTTCCGATGGTGATCTCACGTCAATTCGGTCCAAAACTTTACCTAATTTCGACAGCGACTGGCGCGGCCCACGAAAGGCTCGACAAATTTCAAAATCACTCACAGAGGCTCCGGGAGAGGGTGTCGACCCGAATTTTCCCCGTAGTTGCACGGTTAGAAAACACACGTCTCACCCAGGCTCAGTATATTTAAAGTTCGCCGTCAACCTCAGTCTCTGTTTCGTTCTCTGCTCAGCGAGTAACTCTTGAAATTTTCATGTCGCGTTCCGGTCTGCAGTCGCTTGCATCGCGCTCTAACCAGAAACAAAAGGAACAGCGAACGAATGGGGATTCGACGCTGCAGTTCGATTTCAGACGATTGGGGACATCTCGTCTCACCCGCGGATGCAAACGGCTACGTCCCCCACCTATAAATTTTGGCTGAACTTTCGAAACCGTTCTTAACCAGGTCGATTGCATAAAAATTTCCTTTAACCTACGTAACATAAGAATTTTAATCACTCCTCGGACCTGTGCAAGAGAGAAAACGTCCGAGGAGCGGGGAACCAGTCGAAACATGAACAATTGAAATTTGAAACAACTTTCTGTGCGCTTTGCGAATTTTGGCTTGGTCCGACCTTTACGGGCGCGCGGAGCGTCCTTCCGACGCTCCAACGTCCACAAAGGGCGTCCCTTACGTGGTTGTGAAAATCCTAATCCCAGGGGAGGCTCTCCACCGTAGGGGTACGGCGAGAAACCCACCCTGGTAAGTCCAAAAACGAAGCAAGAGAAAACGCATAAACCTTAAATGGCGACAACCGCCAAAATAAACTGCAAATGTCCGACTGGCTCCGATCGGGGAATCGGGCAGTCGCTTTTATACCTGGCCTAAACCCCTTTTTCTCTTCTCAGTCTTTCGCCGCTTGCTTGTCCCAAGAAATTTAAACTTCGCCTACAGCCAAATATATATATATATAATATATTTCATTTCTTATATACAACTTAAACAACAATATATAAACACAAAACGAACACTGTCGCGAACTTATTGATGTCGTCGGCCCTGGCCACTTAATGGGCACCATTGCTTGGTACAAACGAAAAACAACATTGTAAGCAGCAGCAGTGGCCGAAGGGTGCCAAAAGCCCGTAAACAACTAAACCTCGCGCTGGTCGGCGCGAGGTTTTCGAAAATGCCCACATATAAAAGCGCTGTCAGCGCTGAAAATAATTAGGACTTTTTTGTTGTTTTTGTATATATTTCAGGAACGGAAAGGAGCAGGCGGCCGGGGGCGGGATCATATCCATGCCCTGGCTGGTCGCCTGCTTATGAGAACCCCTATTTTGATGTAGTTCCCTTAGATGGCCTGTCAAAGGCAGTTAAATGCGTGCACGATAGGAAAAATTTGGATCCCGACTAAGTTATAGGGGTCCCGTAAAGATCCGTTGGGGCGGGTGGCCCCGGTTTTCACTAAGATAGTTAGTATAAGATCCAGTTAAGGTATAGGGCTCCAAAAATCGGAGAGTTTTGGTTTTAGACGTATGATTTAGGGCCCTAAAGTTTGAGAGTTTAAACGTTGGATTGGGAGTCCATAAGTACTTATGGGTTGGGGTGAGGTTGACCCGCACGAGGGATTTTGAAGCCTTACAGGTCCCTGATGACAGTTTAATGTCCCCCTTTTTTGTTCAAAATCTATAAAAACCCCAAAATTTTAACTTACTTATGCCCTTTGAAAAATGAAACTTTTGTCGCTTTGGGTCAACCTTATCTTTTTCTTCATGCATTCACTTTGTCCGTGCCATACAAAATACATGTCCTTTTCCGCCGGCGTGGCAAGATAAGCTCGCGAGCCCCAAACATGGTAAAAAGCCCAAAATGTGTTTTGTCGCAGGGGATTTTGCACGACGCCCCGTCCCATCCTGACACCCGGGCACATATACAGTATACATTACATTATCGCAAAACGACTACAGACACGTTATTGTTCACGGATGCGCACCGGAATCGACCCTGGAGCACTTGACCAACAAAATTGTTAAGTCAAATTATGCTAAAATGTGAAAGCTCTACCCTTGTCCCAGGCCGATCCGACTACGCACCCGTCCCACATTTCAACACAAATAAATTGCACCAACGTTTTATTATTTATAAAACAATAATTACCCGGGGGATCGATCGGATACTTCCACCGTAGGCTTCTGGTTCAATTTTGGTGCGAAATCACCCCGCGCACCTCGGGCTGGTGGAGCGTGATTATACATTTGTACAACACAATACAGTATTTATTTTACTCAATGCAATGATCAATGACACGTCAATGAATACCTAGATCACGCTCCACCGGTATCCGATCGCCCTCTATCCACGAAATTTGAGGCCTTTATGGCCTGATTTTGAATATTTATCATTCCGCGTAAAAACTCGGGGTGTTACAAACAAACATGTTAAAATTGGGTAGTTCAGGTTGTGCAAGAAGCGATATGGAAATCACGATGCCTTCTTGAAGATGGATGAATAAATGGGGACCCAAAAATCGTTTTCGGATATTTTTGCCAGAAATATCAGTTTCATATAATTTCAATGTTTTTTCACACCCGATCGATAGGTGTACAATAAATCGGACCATGGCAGTCGTACTTTGTAAGTTGGACATGAACCATGGCAGTCGTACTTTGTAAGTTGGACATGAACCATGGCAGTCGTACTTTGTAAGTTGGACATGAACCATGGCAGTCGTACTTTGTAAGTTGGACATGAACCATGGCAGTCGTACTTTGTAAGTTGGACATGAACCATGGCAGTCGTACTTTGTAAGTTGGACATGAACCATGGCAGTCGTACTTTGTAAGTTGGACATGAACCATGGCAGTCGTACTTTGTAAGTTGGACGAGGGTGTTTGAGTTGGAGAATTAATGGCAGTCGTCTTTGAGTTGGACATGAACCATGGCAGTTGTCTTTGAAGCTTATAATGAACCATGGCAGTCGTACTTTGTAAGTTGGACATGAACCATGGCAGTCGTACTTTGTAAGTTGGACATGAACCATGCTCTTAGTCTAGCAGTCGTACATTGTAAGTTGGACATGAACCATGGCAGTCGTACTTTGTAAGTTGGACATGAACCATGGCAGTCGTACTTTGTAAGTTGGACATGAACCATGGCAGTCGTACTTTGTAAGTTGGACATGAACCATGGCAGTCGTACTTTGTAACCCGCGTCTTTTTGTCCCATCCTGCAGTGTCTTTGTAGTTGGACATGAACCATGGCAGTCGTACTTTGTAAGTTGGACATGAACCATGGCAGTCGTACTTGGTCGTCTTTGAGTTGGAATGACCATGGCAGTTGTCTTTGTAGTTGGACATGACCATGGCAGTCGTCTTTGTAGTTCTTGCCATTACCATGTCAGTCGTACTTTGTAAGTTGGACATGAACCATGGCAGTCGTACTTTGTAAGTTGGACATGAACCATGGCAGTCTTTGTGTTGGCTGACCACTGGCAGTCGTACTTTGTAAGTTGGAGCTAACCATGGCAGTCGTACTTTCACCATGGCGTCGTCTTTGTATTGGCATGACCATGGCGTCGTCTTAGTCGGACATACCATGCAGCTCGGTTTGTAAGTTGGACATGAACCATGGCAGTCGTACTTTGTAAGTTGGACATGAACCATGGCAGTCGTACTTTGTAAGTTGGACATGAACAATGGCAGTGGTACTATGTATGTTGGACAGGAACCAAGGCAGACGTACTTTGTAGTCGGACATGAACCACAGGAGTGGGGGGTTCGAAGTTGGACATGAACCATGGCAGTCGTACTTTGTAAGTTGGACATGAACCATGGCAGTCGTACTTTGTAAGTTGGACATGAACCATGGCAGTCGTACTTTGTAAGTTGGACATGAACCATGGCAGTCGTACTTTGTAAGTTGGACATGAACCATGGCAGTCGTACTTTGTAAGTTGGACATGACATTTTTATTGTTGACTAAAAATTACCAATCTTAGGAACGTACAATCCTTATATTTTGTGCAGTTGCGTTTGAGTCAACCACTACCGAGCTATATTCTTCAAGGTACATTTTTAGAAATTCGCCCCGGAGTATAATTACGTGTAATAGACAGTAAACATTGTTGTACTATGTTTTCAAAATGTTTAATTTTTGGCTATAGATTAATTTGGGAGAAATTTTATCACGAGAGCTAAAAAATTAAAATTTTGTCACGACTTGTCATTGTTCCGAAACTCTATGCCTCAAAGAAAAATGTAATTATTTAGAATTAGCACGATAATCATTAGGACATCTATGCCGCGTTAACACAAAATAGCCTTTACCGCATTAGGATTTATAGAATATATATGAATGAATAACATTTTTATTGTTGACTAAAAATTACCAATCTTAGGAACGTACAATCCTTATATCTGTGGCAGTCGCGTTTGAGTCAACCATGACCGAGCTATATTCTCCTTCAAGGTACATTTTTAGAAATTCGCCCCGGAGTATAATTACGTGTAATAGACAGTAAACATTGTTTAGGTTACGTTTTCAAAATGTTTAATTTTTGGCTATAGATTAATTTGGGAGAAATTTTATCACGAGAGCTAAAAAATTAAAATTTTGTCACGACTTGTCATTGTTCCGAAACTCTATGCCTCAAAGAAAAATGTAATTATTTAGAATTAGCACGATAATCATTAGGACATCTATGCCGCGTTAACACAAAATAGCCTTTACCGCATTAGGATTTATAGAATATATATGAATGAATAAGACCATACTAATTGGCTGCGGAATGTTATAGTTTAGCTATGTAATGCCTAATACAACTTATCGAACAGTATACGCATTATATTTATTTAAAGATTTAAGCGAACAGCGTTTTAATCGGAAAGCTCTAAAACCGCTACGAAATTGAACGAAATTTGTGATCCTACTTTATGCAAAATAAGACAGTTTTTAATGTGCCGCAGTGAGAAATTACAGCGTCAGCCAAGTTTATCTGGAATCATAGAGAGCACATGATAACACCTCAGGTATGAAACTGCACGAAAATAAAAATGGATACATCCGTTCGCATCATACACTTGACCCATGCCATGGCAGTCGTACTTTCAAGTCTGACATGAATCATGGCAGTCGTACTTTGTAAGTTGGACATGACATTTTTATTGTTGACTAAAAATTACTAATCTTAGGAACGTACAATCCTTATATTTTGTGCAGTTGCGTTTGAGTCAACCGCTACCGAGCTATATTCTTCAAGGTACATTTTTAGAAATTCGCCCCGGAGTATAATTACGTGTAATAGACAGTAAACATTGTTGTACTATGTTTTCAAAATGTTTAATTTTTGGCTATAGATTAATTTGGGAGAAATTTTATCACGAGAGCTAAAAAATTAAAATTTTGTCACGACTTCTCATTGTTCCGAAACTCTATGCCTCAAAGAAAAATGTAATTATTTAGAATTAGCACGATAATCATTAGGACATCTATGCCGCGTTAACACAAAATAGCCTTTACCGCATTAGGATTTATAGAATATATATGAATGAATAAGACCATACTAATTGGCTGCGGAATGTTATAGTTTAGCTATGTAATGCCTAATACAACTTATCGAACAGTATACGCATTATATTTATTTAAAGATTTAAGCGAACAGCGTTTTAATCGGAAAGCTCTAAAACCGTGACGAAATTGAACGAAATTTGTGATCCTACTTTATGCAAAATAAGACAGTTTTTAATGTGCCGCAGTGAGAAATTACAGCGTCAGCCAAGTTTATCTGGAATCATAGAGAGCACATGATAACACCTCAGGTATGAAACTGCACGAAAATAAACGGAAATATATATTCGTTCGCATCATACACTCGACCCATGCCAACTTTAGGGACCGTATTTTAGGGACCGAATTGGCTGCGGAATGTTATAGTTTAGCTATGTAATGCCAATACATCCAACAGTATACGCATTATATTTATTTAAAGATTTAAGCGAACAGCGTTTTAATCGGAAAGCTCTAAAACCGTGACGAAATTGAACGAAATTTGTGATCCTACTTTATGCAAAATAAGACAGTTTTTAATGTGCCGCAGTGAGAAATTACAGCGTCAGCCAAGTTTATCTGGAATCATAGAGAGCACATGATAACACCTCAGGTATGAAACTGCACGAAAATAAAGGGAATATATATTCGTTCGCACATACAACCGACCCATGCCAACTTTAGGGACCGAAAGAGTATGTACTAGGACCAGTTCTGGCCCGTTTTAAGGGATCCCAGCCCCTGCACCACTATTTTTGTTTTCTTTTTGTGTGGTGCCCGGACAACCCCGGCTTCCACGACTCCCCGGTGATCTACGCGATGACCTAAGGGAACCGTTTAGCTTAGCAGGCCGCCGGCGGGTTAACCAGGGTGTTCGGCCTGGCCCCTATATTGGCCCACGTGCCTAGTAGTATGGAGGTCCCCCTGAGGGAGAGTCAACCCCTAAGCCTGCTCACAGGTAATAAGGCTGACTCGCCTTTCCCTCAATTCTGTTTAAATCCTAAATGGAGGCACGACTTCTGGTTGTAGTCTGTTACGCAGGAGCCTAGATCCTACAATAAATTTTGGGGGTTCAACAAGAAGTCTTCTGTCAAACTAGTAGCTCAAGGGAACACCTGGAGATCCATCTCCGGGGTCCCAGTCTAGCGAGGATAATTTGAACATAGCCGTGCACCAACAACCAAAACTAGCCTAAACGAGAACCTTGAGACTAGACCTAAGGTTGGATTTACCAATCGCCGCGGCGGCGTTGCCTTGACGGGTAGCGTAAATTTTCTCAAAACAAAAACCCTAGGAAGGTTTTACCTGACTCGGGTGCGGTTGAGATCCTATGGATTGCAATTTGACCTTAGGTCCACTTTCGATGGCTTATAATTTGGGGCCTCGACATAATCATTACGCAGGAAATATATCGCCGATTGAGAACTTCACACTCTAACACTTTATTCATATTAATCGCAAATCATTACATCCGAATAGCCAACACAATATAGATGTACAACAAATTACCCGGGTGCCTCGCAGGGCACCCCGTGATATGTTTACATTCCAAACGGGTGATGTGAATCCTGATCGACCCCGTGAGGGAGTCACCTGCAAATCAATTATTCCCAGTCTTTAGACCTCGTGGAACGCCTTACCCGCCTGACAGGACATAAGGACAAAACTTCCTGGCTGACCGTGTGTTGACTTCGCCTGTGAAAAGTCTAGGCCATTTGGCACTCTCTTGCCTATAACTTCCTTTTACTTTGTACTCCATCTCGTACTATGTCATGAGGCCGGACGTCAGCTGCGGGTTACTTGCAATGAAAGTTGGTCACCAACTCTGCGTGCGCCAGGGTCTGCTTAAAATACGGGTTGTGATCAAAAGAGGGAGGCGCTGCCGCGCCTCCCGAATTTCGGCTGTCTTGTAATGATAACGATTTTGACATGACAAGATGGCGCTGCATCGAAACCCACCGTGTCTAAACGGTTCATGGGTCCGCGCCTATAAATTTCTTTCACAGAAAACTTTGGGGAAACAATCACTTTGTCGTCTCCTCAGGGTCGTCGCTCAGCTAACGGGTGCGAGCACAAGAAATGCCTTACAATTTGACTGGCCTATACGCTGCAGCTGACTCCGTCTCGTTTTCTGTTGTGTTCACGCTCCTCTCCGAGCGCCTTTAATTTAGCCGAAGGCCCGCAGTCATTTGCCAGCAGGGACAGGGCACGTGCTGTCGCACCCTCGACGAATTGTTCAATTTGAGTACCAAAAAGGACTGGTTGTGATTTAAGCTTAAAAACACTTCGGATACCCCTGCGTGGTTAGAATAGAAGATTTGGAAAAAAACGTGAGAAACGGGACAACAACGCACGAAAGGTCCTGATACGTCACTCCCTATGGAGCGACCGCATCGACCAATCGCTAGTTGTTACATTGTTAAAATTGCACGACGGAGTGCTCTACCGTGTCTAAACGGCCTGAGACCCATCTTAAATTTTGGGGTTAGTTGACTAAAAATTTTTATTCGGAGCGAAGCAAATCTCAGAGTAGAAGCTCAACTTTTCGGGGCTAGCGTCAGGGGTTCCGTTCTTAATTTCTCCTGTGCAAATGACTGCGTCCGTTCCTGAGCGGACCGCTCTCTCTCTCTCTCTTTTTTCTCTTTCTCTTCTTTCCCATTATTGGGTCTTTAAGGCGTGTGACCTGGAGTCATTCTTGTACTTCTCCTATACTTAGACTCGACTCAAGCTATGACTTCGAGGACGGGCGCAGATGGAGCATGAGTCAAAAGAAGCTCCATTGTCCTCTGTAAAATCGATTGAAAATCATAACGTTTTTGATGCCAATTTGTGGCGGAATCCTAAACTGATCAATGAAAATTATTACAGTCTTCTACCGTGTCTAAACGGCCTGGAAGACTGGGTTTGTGCCAAAGTGTCGGTGGACGATCAACGAAAATACTCAGGAACAAATGCTCGAACTTTTAACAGAGAGCCTAGCGCGAATTCTTAATAATGCTCAATCCACTTTTGCCTTAGCGGCTGCCTCCAGGTCAGCACGCTACTAGTTTCCTATTAAAACACCTTACGTCAAACACTTTACCCCTCCCGTGTGTATCCATTGTCCCCGAACCCCTTCACATCACTACATGTAAATATCGCCCCCCCGGGTCTAAAACGAAACGGCGACCCGGCGAGCGGGGAACCAGTCGAGCTTTTGAAATTTGTAGACAATTTTAGCGTGCTCTTTCTCAACAACGTTGGGACCGCACTTACGGGTGCGCCGGGGCATCCGTCGGACGCACCAGCACCCGCAAGGGCGACCCCTGCTGGTTAATTTTGAAACATAGAAAACTCGCCAGGGGCAACTCCGTCCCGTTTCTACACGGTAGGAGCCACCCCTGGTAAACCAACAAAAACCAAAGCGAAAAATTCAAAATTTGAAAACCAAAACAAAGGCGACAACCGCCTGTACAAAAGAAAACCGCCGCTTCTAAAGCGGCCTCTCTCGACTGGTCCCGACGCTGCGTCGAGCCATTTCCTTTTATACTGCAGACTAGCCCCCCCTCTACTTGTGCCCCATTTGTTGTGCTAACCCTGGCATGCCATAAGAGAAAAGTTCGACATTCAAAATTTAAAATCTTATATCAAACCTGCAATTGTAAACAGCAAAATACATATATATAAACTACATATATATATAAACGCACAAAACCCCATGTAGCTGCGAGCAATGAGCGGTACAATAACAACAGTCGGCGACGCCGTAGCAGGCTAGAGACGTTAGCAATGGTCAGTGGCCGAAACGTGCCAAAACGGCACGTAAACAACCTAAACCTCGCGCTGGTAGGCGCGAGGTTCTCAAAAGGAAATCTTATACGAGCGCTCAGGGCGCTGGCGATGCATTAGGGTTGGAACGCGTTTCCAACAGTTGCGAGCGAACGGAGAACAGTAGGCGGCCGGGAGCGGGACCAGGTTCACGCTCTGGCTGGTCGCCTACTGATAAAAATAGAATTTTACGCCTAAGACCAATGAGTGGCCTGTTAGAGGCCTTTTTGTGAGTTGAAAACAGGAAATTTTGGTGTCCCGAGAGGGTTATCGGGGTCCTGTGCGGACCGGTTAAGTTAGGTGGCCCCGGTTTTCGACTAGACAGTTAGGGTAAGACCCTGTGGAGGTGTTGAGCTTGAAAAATTGGGGGGTTTTGGTTATTTTGGATGGGATTTAAGTCTTTGAAAATTGGGTGTTTAAACGCCTACTTAGGTGCCCCCAAGTAATTACCGATGAGGACCAAGTTAGCCCGAACACAAAATTTTGAAGCCTTAGGGAGCCCACTTAACGATGTGCCAAGCCTACTTGGCCTTAGGTGTCCAAAACGAGTAAAATTTTGCTTTTAAGTGGGCCTTACAAAATGAACGTTTTAGTTGAGTTCTATCGCTTTTCGACCTCTAAAATTTAATTGCTCGTTTCATTTATGGGTTTGATTATTCCGCGACCGCACGCCGGGATGGGTCCTCCAGATCCAAGCTGAAAAATAAAATACGAACCCTCCCTGTTCGGAGCCTGGATAAAATTTTGCGTAATGCTCAAACCCGTCCGGACGCGCGGCGCTACATTCTTTTAACATACAATAATATGACATTTCATATTACACATATGACATTAGTGAATTCATTTAGGGTCAATCGGATACCACACTTGAGATCACAAATACTCCGTTTTGGTGCCAAAATCACCCCGTGCACCTCGGGCGGGTGGAGCGTGACGATACGACATATTATATCCATGACATATTTTATTTTTATAACAACGATTAATGATACACAACATAGTATTCTGGTCACGCTCCACCGGTATCCGATCGCCCGT